>WIPJ01000132.1:198612-218577 GCA_018155075.1 Cassiopea andromeda
ATATAACATATGGTGTACATAAATTTCTAGTTCTCTTCCGTTATCCCAGCAAGCTAATTGTAAGACTCTTTCCCAAACTCAATTTATTCTAGAAATACTACCGTTAATGGGACATCCACAACAAAGGGCAGCACTTTAATAGTGACGTCATAAAAAGGGTCATAACTGAGCGAATGTGTAAAGCTTTTGATTCGCTTTTTTGCATAGGTCTTTAATAAGTTTGATAAAGCTTAGTTTTTTGACAAACTTGATGGGAAGCACTTTTTCACTGTCAATCTCTTCATCTCCGATTTCCCAATTTTGATTCTTACGTCATTCTTATACTTCCAAAATCATTAGGTGAAATTCATCAACTTTCAGTTTCCGAAAAATTGGCTTGGATTATATGGAAAAAAGCCCTAAGAACGGATTTATTAAGGCTGGATTTGACGAAATATTAAGGAACATGAAGGCTTAACCACGAGAGTTTGCGCCTTATAAAAAGAACGTGTATTAGAGGTTCCAATAGTAACGCTTGTGGAGTCCTTGCATCGAAACCCGCAATAATATCCCAGTGGTACAATAACAATCTACCCCTTAAATGGGTTGTCAAACAATTGTATTCTTGCATCCTGAACGTGCATAACCTCTAAAACTTTTCATCTCCTAGTTTACCTAGCATGTTTAACCACTACCTAAAAAGGGGGGCGACTAAAAGGGCTCGGCTCCCTACAGTGAAACAGCCCACCACGCTACTATTACTAAGGGGGTCCGCTGGACGAAGGGCAATGCTGTCTCGCCTGCTTGAATGCAACGCGTGAAAACTGAGTTGGCATTCGCATTGTAAGTCTAATTTTTTGACGATTTTTCACTGTAGTTAGCTAAATAGTAGCTTTACCAGTAATGTCCTCCTGGAAAAATTGCCCGAATAAAACGAGTACCTTCTCTTACGCTTATATAAATCAGCGAAGGAGAGGGGGAGGCAGGGAAACTGCAGCCCCATTAGTTAGGCAGAAATCTGCTACATTCGGGAATTTTTCCTGAAAGAATAATAGGACATTCGGGCAACTTTTGGGACAGCTCTCCAAATCGCCTTACTCAGTCGGGCAGACATTTTACAGCCCCCCTAAATTTTAATTCCTCCTACGCCTATGAATATGCACATCACAAAGTTCCATCCTCATATTTTGGGGCTATAACAGAAATCAAACATCGCACATCCAGTGAAGCATGACACGGGTTATTTTGTTAACAAACCAATACCTGCATGTTTTGTTAATATTCATCTTAAGAACACTTGATCATTTGTGGAAGTCTCGTAACAGGTCGTCTTCAAGTCCCGTATTACATCGAAGCAGGTCAGAGCGGATTTAATCGATTAACATTTGAGGTAAGTGTAATTATAAGAGCAACTATATTTATAAACAAATAAATTTTGGGGTACAGTCAAAGCAAACGGTTAGTTGAAAAAAATTGGCAATTCACAAGACATTTTTGCTTTAACTTAAAAGGGTATAGTCAAAGACAGTGCAAGACGGAGAAGGAGAAATGGGAAAGAAAGGAAAACTTTGTCTATGGTTAGACAAAAGATTCTAGGTTTTCCATACAAGAAGTTAAATTTTATTATTGCATGGGTAAACTATTTTTGATGAATCACACTTGTAAAACATTTGATTAGCAAAATACTGCTGAGATACCTAACCTTAACAACAAGAAAATATACTTAAAATGCTGGCTAAGTTAAGTACAGAAAAAGGGACTATGAGGTTTTTTGATTTAAATATCCTTACATTTCAATGTTGCTCACCAACAAATCTTAGGGACAACTGAATTACAGCTTTTGCTAATTTTTCCCATACTTCTGTTAAATTCCCTGATTTCTCTCTGACACCCATGAAAAATTAAAGTCCCTTAAATATCCCTAGTTTTCTCTCTCGATAATGTAGCACTGTCATTTGAAATGTTTACACGTTGTTGCTAATTATAAAGAGCACAACAGTGGCTCGGCACATTTCAACATAATTGGTGATTTCTAAAAATTTTATCGGGGGAGCTCTAGGTGCAGTCACGTCCTCATTTTTGGTGCGGCCTAGCTGCAACTACGCCCATATTTTCAAAGCATAGATATGATAATCTAATTAAATACTGCTATAGTATAATTAACAATTAGAAACGTCTCAATAACCACGTAGCATTACAAAATTGATCGTAGCAATAGACAATACTTTGGAAGAAAGGTCAGTACACCAATACTAAAATTTCTGGGGGGCTGAACCCTCCTGAGCCCCCTAGAAATCACCCCCTGCTTCAACACTTATTGATTGCAATTTGCGACATATATTTTCATTCGACTTTGGTAGGTGAAAGCTACATTTCTATTTCAAGATTTACTACGAAGAAGATCCATAATGAAAATCACCCTCATCTTTCTGCTGTTCTTTACCCTTCATGTTGTTCAATCAGCAAAAGCCCCTCCAAAACCTCAAAGGCCCAGATACTTTTCCACTGAGGTAAGACTTCTTATGGCTAACATGGCAAAAGAAAATGGCTACGGGAAGTTTGACAAATGTCATATTGTGGATTGGGACTTCATGGCAAAAATGATTCAGAGGTATAAAAGTGGAACGCTAACAAAAACAAAAATGACAAAATTTATTAACGATCTCGCGAAGATTCACAAATCCGCATCATTCTACGATGCGTTGAAAGTTACTACAAAAAAGACGCTGACAACATTAACAAAGAAATATGAAGCAGATGCTAAAAGTGCTTTGGCAACTGGAAACAATGCGAAGCTGGCGCGATCTTTGTTCAACATACCTAGCAATCTGTACCCTGGTAAGCAGAGCAACAACAGAAGCATCAAGAATAGGCTCGATCCACCTAAAGTAGAGTCGTTAGCTGGTGGTAGGTCAGACGAAGCTACTCAGCATGCAAAGAACATGTACGCGAAATATAAACGAGATGGATTGAATATATATCCTGATCCTGCTTCACCTGCAACCAGAGCGAAAAGTTCTGACCGGCCACCACGCGATACTTCTGGTGATTACGTCACAATTGTATAGTTTTATGTGGCAGTAGTATACTTTTGAAAATGCAGATGACGTCATAAATAAAATCTCTATCTCTCGTTTTGGCTCTATCAATCACCGTGAGAAGTCTACCTCTCGCAAAAAATGAAAGAAACTTTACTATTGAGAATTTCATTCGATTTTTTAATCTTTCATACGGTGACCTACAACTCTCACGTCATTACGCAGAATTCCCTCGACACAACGACCAATTTTCACTGTAGCCCACAACTCTCACGACATTACACAGAAAACTCACGGCACAACAGCCAATTTTCACGACGCAAACAGAATTTCACGGCATTTCACAATATCGTTCACGCCAATACGAAACACGGGGATCATAAGCAGTAAATGGTCCGAAAGGCTCATTAGCGTTGCGAATTCAGGCGCGGATCCAGCGAATCAGGTGACCGGGTTAAGCTTTGAAATTCTTTGGGACAACGCGCATTTGGAACTTACGACACATCCATTTCTAAAATGTTTCTGTATCATGCTATTTGATGGATAGTCATTTGAAAACGCTATGTAAGTGTAACGGGCCTTCTTAGGTAGAGTCGACACAGAACAGAAACACGTTTCAAGACTGACTAAATCAATTCAAGTTACCTGTTAAGCATGCAAGATACGTAATGGTGTTAATTACTGTACATGTTGAGAACCAACAGGCTAAGTATGGCATAGGGTGCAACTAATCCCTTTAACCTAGGGCCTTATTAACGCTACATAAGCTATATGGACTCTGTGAAGTCTCCACAATTTTCCTTTAACTTCATTAAAACTTGTTTTATTTAATGCTTTGTTAATTAAAAAATATCAACTTTTCCTTTTTATATGCTATTAACTGCATTTAAATTCTAACAGAGTTCCGTCAGAACGGCCTAAGCACTTTCCATAAATGAGTTTCCGATCGCAACCCGGTCAAACCCTGTGAAGGCTATAGGAGTTCAATGGAGTTTCGTATTGCGTAACTTTGACAGGGTTTTGACCTGGTTCAACTCTGCGAATGAATGGCTGACCTGGTTCGAATTTCCTTCTCTTACGCAATAAGACTCTAGAACATGTGACATGAGAGTTAGGTCATCTTCACTCTGATTGGCTGATGCCCTTCGGTGGGCAAAACAAGTCCTTTGATCGTATTGCTTAAGTCTAAAGTATGGTAACAATTACTCAATTTGTGGATTTCATGCCAAGAAATGTTCGGGAATAAAGTTACTCCGACTACCCATGAATGCACCGAAGGTTTTTGAAACTTTTCTTCAAAACATGAGTGCCTTAAATTGATAAATTCGCTAAAACAACCTTTCAGGGAGGTGAAGTACAGAGGAGCAAAGGCAGCGGTAAGCATTTGGCAAAATGTCTTATTCTAAACAAAAAAGCTGTAAGAAATTTGCAAATCTGCTTACATTGACAGATTAGTAAATCTTACCAGTTAGTACCAAGGAAATGCTCTTCAGGTATAGACATTTTGCCACGTGTTTACAGCAAGGTGGAAATACTTCCTAGCGCGCTAACACATAATGGTGCTTTTCAGCGATAAATAGAAAGTGGAAATAACAGCTATTTTAACGCCTCACTTTTCAATTGTCTCTATTTAAGCACAAACTGAAAAACCGTCTCTCTTCCGGCCTACATTATACGACGTATTTGGCATGTGTCGGACCTGACTTGATTACAAAGGATTGTCGTTTTGCAGTCGACTTCAATGAATAAATACTACAGATTTAGTCGAATTTAATTATTGAAGTCAATTGCAATGAAGCAGTCGTATTTAATTAAGTTAAAAGCCGTATTTTGTATGTGTCAAATACAAGAATTGAGTTACTAGAAGGCGCACTAGGTCACGTGAAGATGGGAGAGCATGGAAATCCAAAAAGGTACAAACAATGTGGCAAAAAGCAAAACACCGAGACAAAGGCAAAAATGGATAATTCGATTTCGCGTGGGAAGAAATGGCTAAATCGTGCTCTATCGTAATTTTTCAGACCCGTCACTGGAAATGGGCCTGAGGAGATTTTATCTTTTCACAAGCATGAAGTTATGTGTTTAGCGTCAAATGTTGTGGAGCTATGTTGTCAGTTTTGCTTCGTTGTTTCATAACTTAGTCCCATTGATCAGTTGGAAAGCTCAAGACAAAACCATATTTAATTCAGAGTTATAGTCATACTTCGTTTGCGAAGTGTGTAGTGCAAGATATGTTGTTGCTAATTCTCTTTTTTCATTTGATTGAAGATTAAATCGAAAACCAGTAGGCCACGGTGCTTAGTAGAATGGCACCACTTGGGCAGTTGGGTTCTATCAAGCAGTATCCATCAAAGTAGGAACTATAAATAGGTCTTCGTAAAAAGTTGCCAAATGCATCAAAGCAGAAAAGAATATGAAACTAATTGTTTACAGTGACCAAAGATTAAGCCATACTAGAACATCACATAGGTAGATAGACCAAAGAGATTGCTTTGCATTTTCTATGAAGAGCCCAAGCCATTCTCACAATGGGCATGCAAATCTGTCTTGTTTCTACCTATAGGCTTCCTACTGTTATACCTTAGTAGAGTAGAATACTTTTATAACTCATACCGCTTATACCCAGCTTCTTAGCCACACAGCACTACACATAAGAGGTATTTGAGGACAAATATAGTTTCTTTATTACATGTCAGCTTTGGCATGAAAATTGTTCGAAGAGAAATTATAGCCAAAGAAAAGAAAATCAAGGAAATGATGACAAAATTGAAGCATGCCAAAGTAATTTCTCGAGAGAACCCCGCCAGTAATTTAGAAGTAATTTTGGCCACATGAGAATCAAACCCTTCAAAGTGAGCAGTAATTTTGGCTACATACATGCTTTCAGAAACCTTGAAAATCAAGATTTCTAAACACAAAATCAATGGCAGGTCATCTGAATAAATCTACTAGGATGAGACTAAGTTGTGTACCCAAAAGGTTTACAACTCTCTGAAAAAGTATCTGTCTCTGTCCAATTCTGCAAATATTATTGCATGTTTCTGGAACACAGGGCCATGCTATTCAATACTCGAAAATCACACAGCAGACTTTCAAAATGAGAAGGAAGGGACTTCATCAATTCAATTCAACTTCAATTGAATTGATCATAAGACTTCATCATAAGTCTTTAAGAAATAATTATTAAAAAAAAACAGACAGGCTGGACTCCAAACAATAATAAAGCTGTGGGAAATGTTGAATATATATGCTTTCAGGAAGAACTGATGTAACTCCCAAATATAAGTTTGTAATTCTAATAGCTAGCGCTAAAAAGCTGTGGCATGTATGCAGGAATAATTTCTCAGTGACAAAGAAAATGAAAATATCACGTTCTCGCAAAACATCGTTGATCTCAGTGAAAACCTTAATAGGCACTTGTGCAATCTAAAGCAGTGGTTACGAAGGGAATAAGCTTTCTCTAAATTTGACCAAGACTCAAGCAATGGTGGTAGGATCTCGGCCAAACTTTTAGAAGGCCTCTGATCAAAGGTACAGCCATCTACCATTGTTATTGATGACTCACAAATTGAGATTGTTAAAAAAGCTAAATATTTGAGAGTTCAACTTGATCAGCATCTTTTCTGGGATGAGCATGTTAAATTTGTGTGCGCTAAGGTATCTCGTGCTTTAGGGTTATTAAAGTATACTAAGAAACTACTACCCCACGAAGTTCTTAGCCGTATTTATTGAGGTATCGTTGAGCAATATTTTCGTTACTGTAGCTCTGTGTGGGGGAGCTGTGGGGAAACTAGGCTTCTTACACTGCAGAGCTTACAAAATTGTGCTGCCAGAACAGTGACAAACAGTAGCTGTGGTGCATCTGTTGATGCCCTAATTGAAAAGCTAAACTGACCAACTATCTCCGAAATTATTAAACGAGAGACAGCGGCCATGGTTTACAAGTCTTTACATGGTCTCGTACTAATGTATCTCTCAAATATCTTTTGAAGAAACTTTACCCGAGACACTGTCTATTGAAGAAATTCTGAGACTGACTTGCGAGTGCCTCTATTCAAAACTGCTAATGGGCAGAACTCATTTGCATGCCGTGGGGCTCATCTTTGGAACAACCTTGAATCTGAGGTTAAAAAAGCACCCTCTGTATCTGTATTTACACATCGACTTTGATGTCTTTCTTTTCCTATGCTATTTTTCTATTATTTTAGTTTTGTAATTAGGGTATTAACTGTTACTGTAAACATTTATATTGTATTTTAAATTGTAAAGTATGTCACTACCTCTTGAAGAGCAGCATTAGCTAATAGGGTCACTGCGCGTAAGAAATGAAATGAAAGAAAACGTCCTTCTAATGACCACGCCCTTACCATTATTTACAATTAATATGTAGTTTATTATTATCTCAACAATGTAGCGCTTTGTCTTATCATCTACGAAATTTACATATGCTTTCTTTAGTTTTGGCAGTAGGCCTAAATTAGCTTCCTTTAGCTATATGTAAGCTTACTATGAATAAATTGATAATAGTAATGTCTCATCGACCGCAAGCAATGCCAATAGTTTTCTGGAAATAATAGGTTTGAGCAGCAAAGGCGTTTTTGGAAAAGTCGCCGAACTGTTGTAATAAAAAGTTATCACACTGTAAGAAAATTATCTATAAGTACCATGACGAGGAATAATATCACTTAAAGCGGGGGTCGCCAAGCAGTGAGAAGGCAAGAACCGCATTATTTACTGTGACATCACAAAGAGCCACATTAAACTCAGGGGACACATGAGCATCATCTCCATCCTTTCCTATCACATGACAACATCTTATTGAACTCAAGTGAAGTAAACGTGTATAAGAAACACCCTCCTCAATTTGAGTGGAAGAGGCACATGAAGCCAGGCAAAGAGCCGCGTGCGTATCACCAGCCGAAGGTTGGCCTAAAACATGCCAGTTTGTAATCCCATTTACAGACAGTAAAAAAGATTAAAAAGCGCCCGTTCCTCCGAAAATTCTCGAAAAAAGATGATGAACTAATATTTTTATAGGGGCCTTAAAATTTCTAAAGGCAAGATGGATTTAGCACGCTTAGAGAAACCAACTGCTTTAGATACTTTATAGGATAGAACACTAGCATGATATTTACAATCTAAAGAATTACCAGTTTGAAGGCACATTTCATGATATGATCAAATTCATGGCACAGTCGAGTTATTAATGGAGTATTGTCACAGATGAATTTAGCAGCCATAGATATAGTAAGTATCAACTTGAAGTTTTTTGTTTTCAACATGGTATTTGTTTATCGTAAGGTTATGTGATATTTTTTGCAGAATCTCCGTCGACATACTGACCTTTAGAGAGCAGAATCATCCCTCTTTCATATCAATGTAATACAAAGGATCCTTCTGTTTAGGGCAGTGAAGTACTTTTAATTTCACCGAAAGTATATATGTTTTTGCTTTTTCATGAGCCCAAAGTAGCCACTCTTTCGGTCTTTGCCAACAAAAATTCCCACCTGGCCTCTCAACTGAACTTTGAAATCTTTAATAAAACATGTCATTCTTTGTTTCCTTGGTGTCCAATGTCGTGGTTGGTATTGTCTGTTCATGATAATTAAATTTTTGTGAGTGGAATATTTAGGCCTATTTTCCCCACCACTAGAAACGAGTCTGAGCACTAATAGCCACAGCTAGCTAAAAGTTTGAATACTAGTAGATCTACGATGGCTTGATAAATCAACAAGTTCATACAGAAATAAAGATTACCTGTAGAAAAGCCACGGTGATGTTAGGAATAACAAAAAACAGCAAACCGTGTACTATTCTGTGCAACTGATTCATGCTTCGCGCTTTTCTCGAGTCACAATCTAGAAGGTCTCGTTTTCGTTTTCCAATTTCTCCCTCGTTCTGACGAAAAACGTTGCGAAGGAGCATAATTTAGGCCACAGAAGTTGAACTGGGAAGTCGAGCTCTGCAGAATCGAGGATGTCTCATTTATCAAGTGGCAAAGTAAACCTTGCTCAATTACGAGAAACAAGTAGAAGAGAGCTTCTTAACTGCATTGACAAGTGTCCTGGTAGTAAAGCAATTATATGGGATGATAAGCTCACTGGACCAGTCGGTTTAATTGCGGAATATAGCCTTCTTAAAGAGCATGATGTTAGTAGAATGCTACCTTTGGGCCGAGGACACCTTCCTATGTGCGAGGAACAAAACATAATATTCCTCGTGCGACCGAAGGTCGAACTGATGGACATAATTGCAGAAAATATTCCAAAGAAGGAGATCAATAAAGAGTACCATATCTTCTTTGTACCAAGAAAGAGTTTCCTCTGCGAGCAAAGATTGGAAGTATGCAAAAATAGCCTACGTCCACTTTCTATTTGTTTATTTCAAGATAGAAAATGAGCAATTGTTATTTCAATAAAGATGGTTTTATTATTGTTGAGAGTTACAAAACAATGGCCTTTCAGAAGTTGTTCCAGATCTGTCCTGAAAGCACCTTCATCTTCATGACTATAATCAGCAGCTACAGTAATCAACCCTGCCCCTTTCTTTTGATTTGTTTTTACAGTAACTTCCAGTTCATTGCATTTCCCGCATTCTATCATTAATAGTGCTTTCCACCTAGGTCTTGTCTTTTGCATTTATTTAGAAGTGGTATCATCTTTCAGGAGCTTAAAGTTTATGGGAATTTCACAAACAAAGAGCAGTTCCCACTTAGCCTTGTTCCATTTGACCACGACCTCCTCTCAATGGAGTATGAGCAATCATTTTATGAGTGTTACATTGAGAGAGATCTTACTTCAATGTATTATGTCACAGAGTCATTAATGAAGCTTCAAGCATTGTTTGGAGTGATACCAAAGTAAGCTGTTTGAATTTACAATATGTCATTGATACTGATTATGCACACATTTTATGTAAGAAACTAGCATTATGCCTTCTGCCTGGATGTCTTAATATGTTGTCAAATCCAGCTTTAAATGTTTCAGAATTCTTTCTTAAATCTTAAAGACTTCCAATAACAGTAACAACCCAGTTTAGACTGTATTACAAGAAATAGGATGTTTATGTTCTGTGTTGCATGTAATGGATGTTGTTTCTATTTTTTTCTAGTTTGGTCAAAAATTTGCATGTAAAAGCAGTTGTTCAAATTATTGTGTAAAACTTAGCCTTACCATGTGTCTTAATTTTTGCCTACTTTAAGCAAAAAGCATGCATTTGGTCATTGCCATTTGCACTGACTGTTGGCCAAGCCTATGTACCAATTTTTCTTTTGGTTCATATGGCATATCCTTCAGCAATGCACAGATAGACAATGTGAATTGGGAAGTTGTTGCAGTTTTTGTTGTTTTAGCTTATTCCTGCCCAATATAATAGCTTTTTAGACATTATTTTCTATTGATTTCACTTTGCATTGATGTTTAGTCATTAAAAGTTCCTTTATTATATCTTTTGTGTATTTTCCATTATTATTATTAGCAACTTGATAAAGCTATTGCAAAATCAAGGCATGGCTCATCATGTAGTTATTTAGCACCTCATAGAAACAAATATAGAGAATGAGCCATTAAATAAAGCTTTAATTTGTATTTGAGATTCAATAGTCACATGACAACATCTTATTGAACACGTAGGGGAGTACCTGTTAGTAGTATTTGAGATTCAATAGTCACATGACAACATCTTATTGAACACGTAGGGGAGTACCTGTCGTAACGTAGGGGAGTACCTGTTAGAGAGGACACTTATGCCGATGGCTCAGCATAAGTGTCCTCTCTATCAGGTACTCCCCTACGTACGAAAGTATACGGGACTACCTTTGCTTTTTACTTAAACTGTTATTTATTTTGGAGATTATTGCTTCTCTTTTATTTACTGCATTAATTACTATTTTAATGCTCCACCCTTCAATGAGTGTAAAATATATACCACAGTTACCCTACACATTGCATATATATTTTTTGGTGCCTAAATTGCATGGTCTATACTTAGTGACTGATCCCCTTTGAAATGGCTATAAACTGATATTTCTGTTAGCAATCCAACTAATTACTCTTTCAGGATTTTTGGTAAAGGAGAGATGGCACAACATGTTGCAAATATGATCATCAGAAAAAGAAGAGAACTGGCTGACACAGAGTCTCAGATAACCCCAGTCATTGACAGTTTGCTCTTGATTGACAGAACAGTTGACCTGTTGACTCCTTTGCTGACACAGTTGACATATGAAGGCCTAATTGATGAGATTTTCACCATTGAGAACACAAATGTCCAGCTTCCAGCTGATCGATTTCCTGTAAAAGAAGAAGGGAAAGGAAGAGGTCCATCTGCTGCAAAAGACCCCCCAAAACCCAGGAAGATAATTCTGAATTCAGGAGATTTGCTTTATAGTGAAATAAGGGATATAAATTTTTCTGCTGTTGGCCCTGTATTAAGTAGAGAAGCAAAACGAATCACAGCACAGTATGAAGAGCACAGGTCTGCAAAAACTGTTGGAGAAATGAAGGAGTTTGTTCATAAAATACCACACATACAAGCTGCTAAATCATCACTGGCATTGCATACCAGTATTGCAGAGGTAGGTTTTTATATTTATGAATTGTTTTCATCAAGATTTATTAAATTAAAGTGTATCTTTTAGCTACTTGCTACCTCAAGGATGCTAGTATTGCTCTTCAGAATAGAAAATCTCCTATTTGTTTTAGATTTGATTTGCATATTCTAGAATTTCACCATGTTAAAATTACCTGCTTGTTGTAACTAGTACTACTCTGATGTTTGATTGCTGTGTTGGCATTCGTTTTTTTATATTGTTTTAACAACTAATAGTTTTAAAGTAATGTAATTGCAAAGCGTTTAGAATTATATTTCCCAAAACAGTGTATCACTTGACTACATATCAAACTTTCTTTGAAGCACATGCATTTCCTCATAATAACATTGGTTTTGTTATATTAATTTGAAGCCCATCATGGTCACCAGTGACATGCCCATTGTGGTCACCAATTGTTGAAACATTGAGTGAAGGGGTGTGGCAATGTACTAGATCATGTGCCTGCTGATCTGACATCAATCTTTGTCACTTTTTTACTTTCTGCATTATAAGCTATGTAATCACTAAATTGGGACATTGGCCCAACTTTTTTGCTACGGTAGAACAAGCTGATAATCTTTTGGGGATGTCAGACCCCATACATGAGTACATAATCAAATTTGCCCCCTTAAGTGTTATAGTAGATTGTACTTTCAATGCAGTTTATTATATATTTCTCAGGTTATCAAAGAGCAAACAGATTCCGAAGATTTTCGAGAGTCACTGCGAGTTGAGCAAGAGTTTTTCAATGGTATTGATACTGACAAGGTGCATCCTTACATTGATAGATGCATATCTACAAAGCAGCCATTGACCAGAGTGCTACGTTTAATATGCCTTCAATGTATTGCAAACAACGGTTTCAAAGCCAAGCTATTTGATTACTACAGACGTGAGATCATCAATGCATATGGCATTGAGCATTTATTAACACTAAGCAATCTTGAGCAGGTGGGTCTATTGAAAGCGGCCTCCCCTAGATCGTATGCGACTGTCCGCAAGTCGCTCGGACTGGTCGTAGATGATGTGCACGAGCAATCCCCAAACGATATTGCCTATACTTATTCAGGTTATGCACCACTGAGTGTCCGACTCGCTCAGTTTCTATCCAGGTCATCCGGCTGGCATGGCTTAGACGAGGTTTTAAGGCAGCTTCCTGGCCCAACTGTCGAAGAAGTTCAATATGTGCCACCAGCATTGCTAAAGAAGAGTCATGGTGGACAGGGTGGTGGTTCTATTGGTGATGGCCCATCAAAAGTGACACTTGTTTATTTTCTTGGAGGTTGCACTCACGCTGAGGCTAGCGCTTTGAGATTTCTGGCTCAACAAGAGAACTTTCCCTCAGACTTTGTAATTGCCACAACAAAACTTATAAATGGTAGTTCGTTTTTAGAATCGTTGTACGAAGGCCCTGCAAAATCTGGGGTGAGTAAGTAAATACAATACAAGGCCAGATTTGACATCATATCCCCCAGAGATGTTGTGACTAGGTGGGAAACTGGGAAGATGCACGATGCACCCCTTTGAAGATGACTCACTGCTTTACTTGCTAGACCGATAAATAGGCCCTCGCTGAATTCTTACAATGAATTTCTACAATAAACTCCCACAATAGATGTTCTCCCATTCATCAGATTTTCCCAGGCCTGTTTTTGGAGCTTCTTTGAAGATAAGGAGGATAGCAAAAAGGGTTACCATTGTAAATGTTCTCAATGTATCATAGAAGACTATCCGATATAATTCCATTACGATTCCGTTAATTTGACACTACCAAGGATCATTCTATAATTTGTAGTTTTTAGGGCCACAACCCTCCTGATATGCTCCATAGGATCTTACTATAAATAGTTTGCAGATTATGCTATTTTTATTAGACTTATCATAATTATATATCCCCAACAACAATAAGAACAATCAACTTCTGATGATGACAAAATCTTATGTTTCAAATTATTTGAACGTCATATATACTCTCAGTCAAAGCAGAGTTTCTGATTAAGTTGGGCATTGCTATTTACTTTTGTTTTGCTCGTAGTATTGGCTTAGTACAAGAACCCATACTGCATTTTCGTAGGTTCATATTCACATGGGAGGGGTGAAGCATCCTTACTTTATTCCATTGAATCCTGGCACGCAACTAGGAATTTCGATGGCAGGGGTCCATTCCATGAAAAGGCACACTAGAACTTTAATGAAGGTAGCATAGTGGTTAGAGCGCATGCCTCCCGTGCGGAAGGTCTACAGTTCGAGCCCGACTCGATACCCTGATTGAATGCTCGTCCACTGCCCACCCACCAGTAAATGGGCACTTGGTGGCAACACTGGGGAGATAAAGGCGGCGAGGAAAGGAACTGGCCACCCCACCTCACATGCCGATGGCTCAGCATAAGTGTCCTCTCTAACAGGCACTCCCCTACGTACGAAAGTATACGGGACTACCTTTACTTTTACAACCTTTGAATGCTGTTTTTTAGCTTCATACTTGGAGGAGATATTGTGGGAGGTTTACAGACGTCATTGCTTTGAAGGCCAATGTATTATATAGATTAGCATAGGCGTCAAATCTTGATTGGCTAACAAAGGAATCGCGTCGAAGTGTTCCTGCCAATAGTGTGCGAGAATTGCTAGCCAATCAAGATTTGATGCCCATACTATATAGATGTTTCTTATCACGACCGAGAAAGGAAAAGGGGCGTTGGAGACGATGCCCCCGCAAAAGTTTGGGACATGATAGCGAAGCACCTTTTTGACTAGAGAGGGCACAACAAAAGGGCACTTTTGTTCTCTTGGTGAAGAGAGCAGTGGTCTAGACCCCCATGACTCCTCCCCTAGTTGCGCGCCTGGAATCTAAGTTCTCTGCACCCGAAAAAGCTCAAAATTTGCCATGTTCTGAACTAGGCCAAGAAAAGGAGATCCTCACAGTACTTTCAGTGCAAAGGAAAAGCTGATGCAGCTTAAATTTCCCTATTCAAGATGTGAGTGGATTTGTACTGAGTGCAGGGATAACTTAACGGGGACTATGGAGGTGTGGGTCACCCGCGAACCTTGAAAATTTGCCATTTTGCATGGCAGAGACGTCAGCACAATGTATTTTTTACAAGGCAGCTTACTGAACCCAGGCCCATTTGACCAACTACTGTTACTTAGAAAAGGGCTACAGAAAACAGTTTGACCAACTTGCTGTTTATTGACCTCATTTTCACAGAGCAAAATGTCTGAAACCCCCCTCAAAATTATTGAAGTTACGCACCTGAATGAGTGTAATTAGGGGAGTGTATGAATATTAACGTGTATTTGTTGATTGTTTAAATTGCTTGCTTGATTAAATGAGAATATATTTGATCAATAATAACAATTTTTCGAAAGGTGTTCTTTATGTCTTCATTTCTTTACCCTTCGAATCAAAGTATTTGTTACCACTCCTATGAATTCACTCAGTTGAATTAGGCTATTAATTACGACCTCCACATGCTAGAAAAATGGCTAGTAGGAAACAAGCATGCTTTGAATGTGGTAAAACTCGTGCAATGTTAGTTTCCACCAAGCAAAAGTACAAGAGTTTGCAGTACCAAAGCCATGATCTATGTGTGAAAATATAAGGCACGGAGCTTGATACTGTTTTGAAAACAAGGTATTTTGGTGTCAATATTGATAGCTCTATCGATTGGAAAGAGCACATAATGGAAAGATCACATTGACTGACTTTTTGAAACATGCTAGAAATTTCCTTCCATAAACACATTGAAAACACTATACACAGGTATTGTTGAAACGCATTTTCGTTGCCGCTGTTCCGTTTGGGGCTATTGCGGGAAAACAGATTACAACCAATTACAAAAGCTGCAAAACCGAGCCTCAAGAATTGTGATGAAAAGCAGTGTTCCAAGTAAGCCTTTATTATATAAGCTTGAATGGAAAACCATTGAAGAACTTTTGTTGATGAAACGAAAATGATGGTTTTTAATTCTCTCAATGATTTTGGACCGCAATACACGTATTTAATGTTCACCAAAAATCACACTTCACTGAGTGTAATCATCGAAGCAGTACTACTGGATTGAGGCAGAAAAGCTCTCATACAGAGGTGCACAGGTGTTGAACAGCCTCTCAACTGAGTGCAAAGAAACAAGATCATTACGTGTCTTTAAATCCTTTTTACAGTAAACCTTAAGCTTTTTATATTTTTTCAGAACTATATAGTTATGTATTTCGGCTTTGTACTATAATTATTGTAAGTATTTTATTGCATTATATTGTAATTTTATATTCTTTTTTAAGGAGGGTCCATCGAAAACCAGCTATGCTGAAGGGCAACCCCTCCTAAAATTTGTAAAAATGAAACGAAAAATGAAATGAATTGAAAGCTAGAATGACCAAAGCAAAATATGGGACGATTCATAAGCAAAATCTGCAGTTGCTAATGGCTGAAACTTCCAAAGCAAAAAATAATCTAAATCAAACATTTGTGAGTAACATATTTACTAAGAGAGATGGCCAATACAATTGAAAATAATAAGTTTCGGTCAAATTTCTACGCTTCTTTTCATAAATTTGAATGTGATTTTTGAGAGGTCAGTAAAAACAAGCGAGAAAATGTAGACTGTAAAAATGCATATCATTAATTGATATAAAGCAATCCTAAACCTGACCTTCGAGAAACCGACCTTCGCCAAGACCGTACGAAATTTGGAGGTCAAGCTGACGATGGAAATCAGAACTGGCAATGAAGATCCAAAATTCTTTGAAACTTTGCATTAGTTTAATCAAACTAACTATTAGATAAATGAGATGCTCTGAAATAAATTAATGATCAAAAAGTAATTACTACGAGAAGTAGAAATTTATGGATGCTTCAGTAGGAATCTCAACAAGAGATGAGTTGATAGACGATAAAGAGATATAGATGGATTTAGATTATTTTTTGAAATATGAAATCTCAAAACACTCCCTACTACTGTAGTATCTTTGCAGCTATTCATTGTTGTAAAGTTTCTTTTTTGCTACTTTTCTCATGCTATAGTGACAGGCTAATGTTTGATCATTGATCAGCGAAATATGCAGTTGTTAATGGTTGAAATTTTCAAAACAAATAAAAATCTAACATTTATGAAAAGCGTATTTACTAAGAGAGAGGTTCAATACAATTTGAGATGTAAAAATCATCTGCAATTGTCGAATATCAGGACAGCAAAATATGGAATTGAAAATATTCAGTGCATAGGTCACCATTTATGGTTCTCATTACTAGAGGAGATTAAGGACTCAGGCACACTAACTAATTTCAAACAGAAAATAATATCATGAAAGAGAAGTACTTCCATCTAGAGGTTGTGCAGAGTTTTTGTTAATGGAATAGGGTTTTCATAGCGTTAAGCTTTTTCTCTTAAAGAAAGCTGTGACTTTGCAATTGCAAATTGAATTGAACTTCTTTTTCTTTTACCCTCGTGGCATTATTTAGCTATTTAGCTATGTTGTATTAGTTTGCTAACACTAAAGAAATTGTAAATAAATAAATAAATAAATAAATGCTAATAATTTTACATTATAACTTGAGTCAATTATTGACTCCGTTTTAAAAGAAACATTTGATCAGAAATCAGAAGCGAAATATTTATCCCAACTGGTTCATACAGTTAGTAGCTTCGCGTGATTTCTTTTTCTGCAGAGTAATAATTTACAGACACAAACTAATGAAGCTATGAATTTACCGGTGGAGGTGCGAATTTACTGACAGAAGGGTTTCTTTAGCAAGAGCCTCTTATTTTTGTGAGGTGGGTTGATGCATGAAATGGTATTTTCGACACTCTTTTGACTATATCATGCAGCCATTTATCGTCGAAGGTCGTAGAATCTAAATTTCCAGACGAGATCACCGAAAGTTGTGTGGGGCTAGAACCCCCTTCCCCCCTCGGTAGCTACTCGTCTGCGTGCAGCATATTTTCTACTGGTAGACAGGCAGCAAAGGTTGCGGGGATATATTCCTATCACTATGGGGGGATATTGGGGGATATACGATATACAGTTGTAGCCTCTGCGAAGCACACTATTGTGTCCGATGTCCGCCATCGCCCTGCTCAAATGACAGGCAAAGCTGTATCTTGCAGATTTTCTATCGACTAGTTTTGACTTCTAAGATTCTAGAGGTACAATGTATCGAATATACCATATTTTTATTCACTTTCATTGAAAGATGTATACTATATGCGAATGTGCATCAAGAAAATCGTTATCTGGACAATACAGGTACTCCTTTGTGCTACGGCCTAACGTGGCTGGCCCGAGCAAGCGTATTACATATCCACTTCTACTTGATGATTTCATTAGGACTTTTCAATTTTCTACTTCCCATTGACAATTTATTGCAATCCAGAGTAAAATTCTTTATCATGAATAATGCGCAAACCAATAGTAAACCTAAGCAAACTTGCAGGTGCGCCTTGAACACGACCATGAAGTTTGCATTGATCGACGATTAGGCTTAGCAAATTTTCAAACTGGTATTTAACCAACTTCTAATATACTTTTTGCATGAACTTTCCCGTGCCTACGTGCAGGAAGCTCCAACTAGTGCATTGCTGCTCACAGTAGTTTTTCTTTGTGAATTCTTGTATATACTGTTATTTAGAGGGTTTGGTGCAGCTTTTTATTAGTGAATCTGAAATGATACAGTTGCCACGTGGATGACATTTTCAAATCAAGTCTTAGACATAAAACCTTGTGGAATGGACGATCTGAAGCTGGGATTGGTGGTAGAAAGCCTTGCATGCATCCACATAACCAGGGGCATTGTGACTGGTAGGCAGGAGGGGGCATGGCCTCTCCAATTTTTTGAAATCCTCTGATCTTCAAAAGTGTTACTGTTTCATTGGAAAATTTCTGTACTTTTTCTGTTGGTAAAGGCAAAGGTGTTGAAGTGTATTGGAAAATCTTTGAACTTGGCCCCCCTACTCTACAGGTGTCTCAACATCCCTAACTGCAAGCAGGTGTGCAACTGCATGGTTTTGCACCCTGCAACAGAATTCTTCACCTGCACATTTATATAATCAAATAATGCAGGGTTACAGGCCTCTCCAGGACATTTCTTCCAGTTATGTGCTTGCTTACAAGTCAATTTGCGAGCTGCACACAAGCAAGGATCCAGCTGGAGGCTAGGGAGCCATGCCACCCAAACAGTAGCATTTCTTATAGCAAACAATTGTGTTCAGAAAATTCTTGTATGAAAAAGACAATAAAAGGAATCAGATGGCCCCCCTGAAATCCAGCTCTGATCCATCTGTGGCTGCACAGTATATTTAGACCATTAGAATTATGCAGATCTATTGCAGTTAGTACATATGATATAAAGAGCTATTTGAACTTCATGCTTAGAAATAAATGTGAAGAAGATATGAATCCTATTTTGAGGGAATTAGCAAAATGGAATGTGCAGATTTTTGGACTGGTGATGCCACACTTCTCAAACAATTCCTTCCCTTCTGAAAAGCTGTCACAAGCTGTCTCACTTTCTGTACTCCTTCCTCCCCCTTCTGGTTGTGACATATTTTTTGAATGGTCCCTAAGGACTTATTTTTACCTCGTGCTAAAAGTTAATTTTCTTCCATCTGATGTGGATGAGGGCTGAAGGCTCCTACAGAGGGTGTGCCAAAGTAAGGGATGTGGGGGTGTCACATGGCCCACTTTTGTCATAGTCATCTGTAATTCTACAACTTAGTGGTAAAAGCTTGCTTTGTGATCTTCGCTTATTAGTTAGTTAGGTAGTTAGTTAGTTAGTTAGTTAGTTAGTTAGTTAGTTAGTTAGTTAGTTAGTTAGTTAGCTAGTTAGTTAGTTGGAAAGTTAGTATTTATTGGTTGACACAAGCTGAGGTTTGAGGCAGTTTTGAAGCTGATGCGGGCCTGAGGAAAAAGGCATTTTGACCTCAGATTTTATCTGAGTACTCATTTGGTAACCAATCATTGTTTGTCTGTAATTCTGGGACAAAGAGTAGCCTGTCAATAAATTTTTGTTCCTATACCCCCTACTGAAAACTATTTTGGTGTGCCACTGATTCCTACTCCCACAATTTCAGTTTTTTTGCACAAAATTAGCCTTTTAGTATAAAGACTTTTGACTTGTTTTCAACTTTGGTATGATGTGCTGCTGATTTTATTTATATGACTGAAGTATGCATTCACCTTTTGATATTTTCCATCATTTTCAGTAATGAATGGTTCAATTGATGTCACATCACCAAGTCCTCCCATCAACAAAAGCTCTATGACATGGAATCATGTTTTGCTGGTAAGATTAAGCCATTGATTGTCAGTCCATGCAATATTTTTTTTTCCTGTAGTAGGTGAAAAATATAGTAAGTTATATAT
>WIPJ01000132.1:221470-246230 GCA_018155075.1 Cassiopea andromeda
TATATATATGTGTGTGTGTGTGTATATATATAGCTATAATTTTGCACTGGGTACTATGTAATGAAGTTAGAGAGTCGGGGCTGCTAAAGACACACCAGCCAGCCCTTGCTTGGTACATTGGAAGCCCTCCCCACCAGTTCAATGATGCTCCATTTCACCCTTCATTTAGTAGTTAGTACAGTCAGTATTGCTGTGGCAGAAATTGGGCATTTTTTCTAGGGGCACCAATGCACTTAATCTTTTCCAACAAGTGGTCAAAAATGTCAGATATCAGGTCTTGAAATGAGCTAATGTTAAGTACTTGATTGATCAAGCTCCTCAATTTATTAAGGTGCATGATCAAGCTCCTGCACTGTTTTTGCAGTGGCATGCTGGCTGGGGGGTGGGGCATCTACCCCCTTGAAAACAGTTTTTGTAAGGAGTGAAAAAGCTATATTTTAGCATACTCCTCGAGATCAAAATGGACTACACTAACAAATTGCTTGTATTTTTTTGACAAAAGCAATTGTGTTAAGTGGTGTATTTGTTTTAGTGCCACAATGTGAAATTTGCTCTACAAATTTTGTCCACAATATGACTCCATGCCTAAGAACTTCCAATTGAAGGGAGGGAGGGAAAGAATATTTCTTAATTGTTTAATAGATGTTCAAAGAATAATCAGGCAAAATCTTTCTCTGAATTGCATATCTTTAATATAATTGATTGATCAACTCTAAGAGCTTGAATAATCGAGCCAGTAAGATTTGTGAAGCAAGTTTGGAGGCTCTCACATTTGATCTAGTGCCTTTCATTTCAAGTCCTGGTCAGGTAGGCCAAAATTTCTTACATTAGTCAGAATCTACACTTCATTTAAATGAGTAAATATCTTACATTTGTTGACAACTTTGTGTCTGGAGGTACTTACCCTTACAACCCCACAATTTCTACCACTGCAGTATTGAGGTGTATTATAATGCTTGTGGTTTCTACCTTGATCTGAATATCCTTTGGTTACACACATGCTCTTTTAGCTTGTTTATCTCTCATTCAGTTTTGTTATTTTAATTTTGTAAATCTTTTGATCTTGTATTTCAATATGAAATTTTGAATAGGCTTCAGGAACTGAGCAGGTTCAGTTGTCATTGGATTCTATTTCTCAAGTGCTGTTGCAGACTTCTGAAGATGGAGTCACACCACCTGATGTAATTGTGACAGTAGAGAAGTCAAACAGCACAGTTGATATAACTGATCACTTTGGTGGTGCTACAGATGAGAGTGCAAACCATGAGAATAGTGAAAGGGAATCAGATGCTGGCACTGTTCAGCAAACTGTGACCATTACAAAGAAAGGTATCAATGTCTTGTGTTAACTTTTTGGATAGGAATCAATTTTTACTTTTCATAGTGAAGTAGATGGTAGTATTTCAGTAGCAGTTATCACAATGATGATGATGATGATGATGATGATGATGATGATGATGATGATGATGATGATGATGATGATGATGATGATGATGATGATGATGATGATGATGATGATGATGATGATGATGATGATGATGATGATGATGTTGATGATAATGATGATGTTGATGATCCTCACTACTCACCAAGATCAATTTTCTAATTAGTCCAAACTCAATGAGAGATTGTTATGGTAGGGGTGAAGGGCCACTAGTAAGAGTTTGATATGGGTGTGGCAACCAAATTTCATTATGATTTTTGGGCATAATGGCAAAAATCCCCCCAGTTTGTGATGGCTGGTGCCCCCCCTTCATGAAGAACATAGAATAGCAGAAATACAGTACCATTAGGTTATTTGTTTTAACATGTGCAGTGCCACACAAAATGTGCAGTTCTAAAAAAATTTGTTCAGTGTTGTGTACCCTGCAATAAGCTTTATTCGCTTATACACGTTTCTTTTTATAAGAAAATTATACACATTTTTTTATGTTTATAAGAAAATGAGGCTCAAATCGTCAAAATCTTAAGAAAATCGTAAGAAAATCACGAGGCTCAATTTGCAAAATTAAGTGTTTTTATAGACCAAAAATCGGTATTTCGTCGTTATTGCATGCAAAATGTTAAAGATGGAATTCAAATTCAAGTATACAATATTATATACAAACGTGTATACCATTCTAGTCAGTTTACTTCAGTAAAAGTTAAGAAAAATTTAAGAAAATCTCAGGCTCAATTTCTGGAAAAGTTGAGAAAATTGAAGCTCAGGTTAAATAATGATTTTGTTATAAAAAAAACGCGTAATCAATTAGGGTCACTCCTAGGGCCACTTATAATGACGGGGGAGATCTACGTAGTGAATATCTTCATTATGTACTGCTCATAATTACGTTTTTTGTTGCTTGGGTTAAGTTTGATGTATAGTATATCTGTCTTCTTTGGAGGTCACATACGACCAACTCGAAAGTATCATAATTGGTCAGAAAATGAAATGGAAGAAGCAGTGAATGATGTCATCGCAGGTAAATACTCGGGATATGCTGCCGCAATGATGCACAATGTTCCAAAATCCAGTTTACAAAACCGAGTTAAGAAGGCCAAGAAAAGCGGACAACGGACAGAGAGGACAATTGAAGAACCCAAATCTGGTACAGGCACGGGTAGAATAGACGAGTCATTGGGTAGGATAGCTGAAGATGAAATAGCTATGTACTGTAGCAATATTGAAAGTTTGGAACCCGCTAGAGCCAGTATTGATGTACCTTGCTCTGTGACAGACAATGTTGATATTACGGACGGGTTGAAGTACCGAAAGTATCATTGGAAAGAGAACGAAACGCTAGATGATTTGAAATCAGTTGAAGGCAGGAGTCTGCCAGCAACTCTAACTAGATCCCAGTACGGCATTACTTCTTTAGCACTTCGTGATCCATTGCATAGAAAAGCAAAGGTGGATCATGCAGATGGTATACCTGAGACTGGGCGGAGGAGACCCCGCTCAAAGGGAACACGTTGGAATGAAGAAGACATAGAGAAAGCAATAGCAGCCATACACAAGCAAGGTTTATCGATTCGTAAAGCGGCCTTGTGCTTCGGCATACCTAAGTCAAGCCTCTGTGATCGACTGAATGGTAAGCAGAAAATTAGGCAACGCTTTGCCTCAACGGAGGAGAAAGTCTTAGCGGAAAATATGGCTTCAGAATCAGAAAATTTGATACGAAGAAGGAATAGTAAAATGGTGAAGAGCAAGACGACAAATCGAAGCAAGTCTAGAGAAAAGTTAATCACAGCTAACAAATGTAATACTCATTTGAAAAGTAAATTAGGAGATGAAGTACAAGTTCATATTATCGATGAGGAAGTAGTTATAGATGGAAGATATGATCAGAATTTTGAAATTAGAGAAAACGGAAGCTGTGGCGGCAAGCAAGTTTTCAACAATGAACAATCCGAGGAAGAACAAGGTATCATAATTTTGTGGTTATTTCTATTAAAGCTGTAAAATTACCTTTTAACCAGAATCCGGGATGGGTCACCACTCAACGGCTGTGGCCGGAGAAAGGTTTTCCTTGCACATCTCATTTTCTGAGGAAGGCTTGGCAATTTTACAGCAATTCACTTGGAGTTACTCATGTTCCAAGCATAGCATAGAAGATTTTTGGTTAGATGTGTTATTTCACTATCTATATGTAGAATATATACAATTTCCTGAAAAATGCAAAGAAATTTTAGTTGAAAGAGCAAAGAGCTTATCATAATAGACAATTTTATGATATTTGTCTTTGTCATTTCTATTTCTTTTCATTTTATTATAACTAAAAGTGTAGTATTAGGTTTTATTTAGTCTTTCCTTTTGTCTCTTTTTGTTAACGAGTGTAAGAGCCCCACCTTTCGTCCGTTTTGCTACCTATTGCCAAAACCCTTTCACCTTCCTATCTTTCCATCTCCATCTGTGAAAGCTGGTGACTGTTTTCGCCCAGACCTTGTCAAAGTGCTTAGCAATGCTTCTGTCTATGTTCTGGAGCTCACTATTAACTATTAACTTTGTCAATCTTTCCATAGTGCTGTAGTTATATTTGGAACGTTTTGCGAATCCTTTCTATCGCTGCTTACAAACGTAAAATTTGATGCGAAAACTAAGAAAAACTCCGTGTTAAAATCAATGCATATTGCGGTACGATGCATGTACTACATTTCAGTCGAAGAAAAAAATGGTGGAAAAACCCCGAGTTGCTTAACTATTAGAATATATATTTCTTATCTTAAGTTGGGCTAAATTATTTTGTTTTTTGATATGTTACAAGTTGTTTTTTTCGCTTCTTAATTATGATGCAGACTTGCCAATTCTACGTTGCCTTTACTAGTGAGGTGTATGTATTTTATACTTAGTTATATTGATATCATGAAGTTTCAAAAAAAGTTTTATTATTGATATTACTTTTATTGTCAACATGTTGTCTACATCTACATGTTGTTGCAGGTTGTAAAACTTATCTCAATGAAGGCCGCTTCACATGGAGATATGACTCTGGGCTGAACTTGTTGGCCTCATCATTGCAATGTTTGAATCACTGTAATTTCTATGCTGACCTCCCACAGTATCTTGCCACTTGTCTTGTTACTGGTGTTGACCTACGCCCTGATATGCTCATCTCATCTTCTGGTGCCCTTTATGTTATATAACTGAGCGTGAATTTTGAAACAAATCTGAATGATAACACTAGTGGAAAGTTTGAAAAATATCGCCACCTTCTGCAGGATCTAAACATGTAATACCATCTCGTCAAATTTGTTAACATGTCTATAAGGTCTCTTGGCATCTTTGGACAGCCCTGCGATAGGTTCACTCAATTGTTAAGATTATAATCAATAAGTTAAAAAGCATAATAATTCGCACAACTTGTTACATCTTCTGCATGCGCAACAAACCGTGTACCAACCCGGACCTTCTATTGTACTAACAGTTTCTCTTTTCTTATTTAGCTCTTCATGTTACAATTGCGTATTCCTGTTTAAGTTTCTTTTGTTTGGTTAATACAAATATCTGTACTTAGGCCAGCCGAATACAACTTACCTAATATTAGAGAGATTTGTATTTGCATGTTTAGTTTATAAATATGAAAATGAAGTTTTAGAAAAATTTAGTACAACATTATTTAGCTGTTACAAAATAGAGAAGGTTCCGCTTAAAGGATTGGTAACCTAGAAAGATTTTGCATTTTTCTTGGCTCTGCTTGTAGCTCAGTTATATTTTTGGAAAGTCCCCTCTGTTTGCTCAGCTTTAGTTGTGAATTCAGTTGCAGACACATCATTATGTTGTTTGTTGTGTTAGTATGAACATTCAATAAGAGAGAAAAGCACCCTGAATAGCAGCTCTTATTGAGCCTCATGGTGGCTACTTTCTTTGCTGAGATATGAACGGTACATGTATTTATGACTGGTTTGTGTTTGGTTTAAGGCCTGTTTCCATTTAACCGAATGCAACGATTCGGACGAGGCGGCCGGAGGTTGATGCATGGGTAGAAGGGAATAATAGACCGTTGGAAAAGTTAAAATCATTTGAATTTCTCAATTACTCGATTCGGTCGAGGGTAGCCGAGGGGGAATCCACATCTGAGCCTACTACGCATGCACCAACCTCAGGCCTCCTCGGTCGAATCGGTCCATTCGTTTAGGTGGAAACTGCCCTTTAGGTTTGAGTGAAGTCTACCACCTGATCGTTTGGTTTACAAAAGAATTAATTTCTATTTATTGCATTCTAAGCTGGAATTTCAAGTGGGCTCACCTACAACTGGCTTGAAGTTGGTCCTCAAAGCTAATAGCACTGATTGTGATAGTTTATAATATACCTTTTTTAAAACGTTGTCTCATAGAGGTTTGAAAGACATAGAAAAATTGGGTTTTAAACAAGAAGTTATGCTTTAGAATTGAATTTTGTTGTTTTAGATGATACCTTCAACAATGAAGAAGCAACTAGCTATCTTGAAGGAGAAATGCCGGAACTGAATGGTTCATCAGAAAAGTTTGAGACAGTGTCGAGCAACACGACAAGATCAGGCCATTTAGCAGGAAGAATAACAATGACCAATGAAGACATTGACAGAAAAGAAGGATTAAGTACGTCAGCAAAGAGGTATTGCTTCAAAATTATATCGTGATTTTAGATATGTTGTTCATTGAACAGAAAAATAAACTAAGATTGAACATGTCGGTTGCGTAGCTGAGTTTAAGCCCATGTCCTTCCAGTGGTGTAGAGCTGGGTGTCTCAGTGGGCTTAGCCCCCCTAGTTTATTTTTTTACTTTTGGGGGAGCTCGAACCCCCCTAGTTATTACAAACAAACACATATTTTCTACAGTTTCTTAATGTGACAGAAATGACAGAGTAAAATGTGACAAGGCTATTGCTGAAGAGATTCTGGTTCTTTGTTCCATCATCATATGATACATCATCATATAGGGGATATCATCATATGAATATTTTTTCTAAAGAGAAGTTAATCCAACGGCCTCCTTTATGTATAACTTTGTCTTGACATTAAATCATCTTCTTTCCAAAGTAATCATTTTTCTTCCATTTGCCTTCATTGCAGTTTTTACCTTCGTTTATTTATGTTTACTATTTCACACCATTGAGCAGCACTTTCAACCTGGGAGCTACCCTCTTTTTCGTTTGAAAGATTTCTATTGCTAAATAACTTCATTTTGGAATACGATACATGGCCTCGTTTTGAAATACATGAATTTATGCATGAGCCCCCCCCTAATTATTAATTTAGCTCCATACCACAGAGTCATTCCATTTCTTTGTTGATTTGGTTATTGGTTAATGGAGTTTTTTGCAGAACGTAATATTTCTAGAACAATTACAGCAACAAGTTGTGAGTCGTTTGTTGTAATTTATTGCACCGTTTCAGCTGGACTCAGAGAGAAATGGATGACGCAATCAGAGATGTTCGAGACAATGGGTTTTCCATAAGAAAAGCAGCGGGAAAGCACCACATACCAAAGTCAAGTCTAGCTGATCGAATATCAAAACAGAAGTGTATGAAAGGTAGGGATGAGAATGTTTAATCAAGAATTGCTCTCCAGTCCGCAGCAGACATCCCCCGGGCTGATAAAGGCATACCAGGACATTCTTATTGCAACGCCCCCCCCCTTATTAATATTGATCCAAGATGGAATCGTCCAACCCACACTTAGAATTTGCGTTTGTAACTTGTGTTTCTACATGAGCCAAGGCTGTTCCATGTGTTGCAGGTTCGGTTCTCTTACCGATGCTTTACTGAAGAATACTTTTGGATAAGAACACAAGTGAACTTTTTACTACTGCAAACGATGACTACCAACAACAACTAACCACTAAAACAGAAACGACAGATACATAAAACAGATAAGATTGACGGTTGTTAATTAACGAAAGCAGTCAATTTCTTAATTAACTGTAACTTTATGGTGCCTCTTTGATCTTCTCTCGCTGTCTAACATTAGGGATTCCCATCATGAACCCTGCACGTTGCTAGAAGAGCGCCTAAAAAGAGAGAAATTGCTGCCAGAAGCACTGTCAACATAGCTGAAAGTCGTACCAATGGTGATGGTGGCATTGTAGAGAGTGACGGAAGCACTTAGTATCTTGGCAAATATGTAGGGAACCTTGTTTCTAGGACATTTTACCAGCCCTGACTGATGCCATCGCCATAGGACATTGTGTCGCTCAGCCAGCTCTTATGTGGCTCACCTCCACCTCTGCCCTACCTCCAGTGGTTCCTAGGTATATGGAGTTTGAGATCCCTGGTTTAAGGCTAATGCCAGATGTTCTTGGTAGATGCATTTATATTGGCTATAAGTTATTTCACAAATGGTTTGTAGCATTGCTGAGACTACGGCCCTATTCACACTGCAAAAACTAACCTGGGTTGCAGCTGGGTTGCCCAGGTTAGTTACCCCAGGTCGAATCTGAGTTAGATTCGGAAACTGACACTTTGAACACAAACCTGGGACGAACCCGGGTTAGTTTTTTCTGTGTGCGTGTGTATTTCAAGTGCGCCGTTTTTTTGAATTATTTTGTTGAGAGTGGTGAAGTGAGAGAGAAGCCTAGTATTAGCTTGAATGCGTTAAGAAGTGAATACGGCTCGAATTGGCGTTAGTTCCTATCAAGTCACTGTTTTTTCATTCTGGTTGCCATCGGTTAGAGTTAGGCCAAAAGTGCAATAATTGCGATGACAAGTCTTTGTTGTCAAATGGTTACACTTCCTTACTATTAAATAATGACCAATTCGTTTCTGAGCGTTGACATCAATGCGGTTACGTCGTCTTTTCCCTGCCAAAATTTCGCTTTTTCATGAAAAAATACCAAGTTAATACCAGAGTATTCAGAATATATGTGGCTACAAAACCTAACACCCAAAGTTTGATTCCCAATATCACCTCTGCCATTTTCTTCATCCATATTTAAGTTTATGCGAGGATGTGTACTGCACCTAACCTGGGTTCTCACTGGATTCGTGTTCACGAAGTATTACAATTGTGGCTCTGTATACACGATCAAATTTAGTCTACACAATTAATTAAAGCTGCGAAGAGCTTAGCCATATTCTAACAAAAAACTAAATCCTGTAACGGTACTCATTGCACGTGCAAAATCTGCAGAAGCTAGTCACTGGTTTCTTGTTTTATTGTACATTTAGCTTTTTATTTTATGTATAGTTAGCGTTCGTTTTAAGTAATTTTATGCATAGCTGATTTCAATATGTTCGTTGTACTTAGTTGATAAAACTATTGTATATTCATACCAACATTAGATAAATTATTGATGATGATGATGATGATGATCATCATCATCATCATCATCCATCATCCACCCATCCATCCATCCATCCATCCATTCATCCATCCATTTCCAATTTCGCCCCTGAAGGGGGCCTAGGGCTGACCCTGGGATCAGTTTTCTCCTGTCGTTTGTTTAAAAAAGGTGATCGAGTCTGCTACAACCAATCCACTCTGTTTCCCCAACAGTTCAGGGCCAGTTTTATGACCACGCTATGCTAAGATGAAGCTTAACCACACCCAACATGAGCTTTTCTAGGGACCACGTCCTTCAAACAAGTCAAACTATCAACTATCAATCACTATCAACTTAGGAACAGTTGTTTCTCTGTACCCTTTCGCTACCACATGGAGGTCTTCAACAATGGGCTAGCCATCATTATGATCATCAGTATCATCATTTTCATCATGATGATGACCATCATCATCGTTTTCGTTTCACCTAATTCCTTCACCTGCCACTTTTCTCTTTTTTTCTTTTCCCTTTGTAGAATAATTTCTTTACTTTTCCCATCTCATTACTTTTTGCTTCACATGATCACATAATGTTTTTTTTTTCATCTTCACGTATATTTCCAGTGATAGGAAGGTTAGTTGCAGAGCTGAGACCACTTGCAAAAACACAGGAAGATGTACAGAGGCTAAAAAAGCTAGAAAACGGCAGACTTACTCCAAAAGCTGTTGCTAAACGATTCGGAATGTCTTTCGCGTGCTTCAAGAAAGTTTTATCTGATGAAGAGGAAAGTGGTACTGGTCTTGGAGATTTGCAGAGTGAGTTAGAAATTGGGTTGTTTCAAGATGGCGAAGAAGGAAGTGGAGATGCAACCCAACAACATGCGAGCGAAGATCAACACAATTTCTGCACACGTGTTGTGGAGGAGGATTCTCAGCTTGGCTCTGATTCAAGAGCTCGAAGAGCTAGACTGTGTTGGAAGCGAGACAACCTAGACCAGGCCATAGCTGCAGTTAGAGAGGGTCGCATGTCGTTACGAGGCTCGTCAAAAATGTATGGCATACCAAAATCTACGTTAGGAGATATTTTAAGAGGGAAAAGTTCTGTTGGATCGACTTCGAGAGGGAGTCAACTGTTGAGTGATGACGAAGAGGCCTCGATTGCTGGGTGGTTGGTAACAATGGCAAGGGCTGGACGACGTGTTCGGGTGAGGGAAGTATTAGAAACAGTGAAAGCAATTCTTGATAGGAAGGGAACAACTGTGCCTCGTTTGAAGGATAATTTGCCGAAAGATAGTTGGTGGTATGGATTTTTGGGGCGCCATAAAGAGGTTGCAGAAATAAGAAGACAATCAAAAGCTGACGTTGCAGATTTCACAGGGGATGTCGAGGGTATACAGTGCTATTTAGATTAAAATTAATTTTAATATCGTAATTGGTTAGTTTCACATTTTACAGACATTGTGTGTTGCGTCAAGATAGTATGTATTGCAAAATTTTGGTCCTGTTGAAACTGCAAAAACGTTACCTAGGGTGAACCCGGATTCCACCCGAGTAGAGTTAACCCATGTAAGATCTTTGTAGTTTAAATGCCAACCTAGCCAGTTTGAGCCTGGTTAAACTCAACCCATTTATGGAGGAGGGTTGGTTTGCGTTTACACTACAGAAAATCCTACGTGGGTTAACTCCACCCGGGTTGAACCTGTTTGCTCCACTTTGGGTTGTTCTGTGATTTATGGTATGCCACTTTTCATAGTGAAGTAGATTCTTAAAGTTAAGTTATCTGTTAATACCAATTGTATTTTTTGAAAGAGAGTTATGTAGATTTAATGCAATTTTTTACAATATTGGTCTAATTGGATTTGAATCTGTCTGCTTTGCAAAGCTCGAAGTGTGAAGAAAAACTTTTTGAGTCTCTTTTGGAGACATATTTACAGAGAAAGACTCTCTTTTAAATTGTGATTACTAATTTCACTTGCTTTGTTGCGAAACGTGCTGTTTAGGTTTTGTAGTGAAACTGGTTGTGTATCATTGCATAGTCATTGTTGCCACAGAGTCAGGAAAACCTGGAAAAGTGTCACTTTTTAAGAACGTCAGTGACAACCTGGAAATGTCAAGGAAAAACGTTGAAAAAGCATATAAGTCAGGGGATTAATTTTGGGTTACCGTAGGAAGTCCACACCCTTAGAAAAAGCGCCTTTATTCTGTAGTGAAGTTCACAGATATTTGACCTGTTGTCATTCGCTATTTTTAACGGCTTCTCTCACACTAAGTTGTGATTGTTTTTACCTCTTTGCGTGCGTCACACTCACTTAACCCAGTTTCTCCCCGACTTTCAATTTACATTGAGGCAAAAGCAAATCCAGTGTATATTGAACTTGGGCGAACCCAGTTTAGACATAACTCAGGGCGAGCCTGGGTTCGCTTGTGCAGTGCAAATTGGTTATTAGATTCATGGTTGCCACAAAACGTAAAAAGCATAGGGAAATGTCCATGTTTTCAGAAAGTCACGGAAAACCTGGAAAAGTTCAGGAAAATGTTTAAAAACATGGAAGTCAGTGAATTGTCAGAGTACTTTTTTTGGGATACTTTAGATATTAAACATTCTTCCAATAAAATGGTGGTGGCCACAAAAGGCGTGCCTCTTAATACGTGTAGCCCACTAAACTCCTCCGTGCTGGCACTGCTCCTTTGGTCAGGGAAAAGTCAGGGGATTTTGCTTCTTATTTTCTGTGGCAATCAGAAGAGTACGTCATCAAAGCCAGGCATCAATTTATGCCGCATTTTTATGTTGATCTCATTAATGTCATTTTGTCTTATTTTTGTTCTGATTAGATATCGATATTCCAGAGAAAGAGGATGAGGCTGTTGAATACGCACCTGACAAAGTTACAGTGTTACCTGCGGAGCAGCAATATCTTGTGAATAGTGACTCTACGTATCTGCATCCTAATTTTGTTATTGAATCAATTGAAGATGATGAAGGTTGCCTGTGCTCTATCTGTGGCACTGCGAGGGCTACTGAGAACGCTGGGGAACAGTGGATAAGCTGTGGAGCTGTGAGTAGTAATGGAACGCAAATCGAAGGTTGCGGAGGCTGGTCGCATTTGATTTGCACGAGTTTGGGTCAGAGAAATTTAAGTGCCAAGGAGCTTAGGGACACTTCATGGCGCTGTCCGAAATGTGTTGAATAGTAGCAATTAATTAGGTCGGTGTTACAGCTGATTTGTTAATAGATTACATCTACTCTAAGTAGAAAATAGCATAGTATTATTTCTTATTTCATTATTTCCAACACAGCAAAATCACCAACAATTTGAGTTCATGTCTCACTCTCTTTCACTATCTTATTCATTATGTGATTCTTGTATCTAGCTGAACTAAGCCTATCCTATAGAGGTTCTATGAGCCGCCATGTTTTCAGGATGATAAACCAACGAGAAAGATTGATTTTGAAAGGACCAGCTACAGGACTATATCCGGATTAAGTATTCAGATAGAGGACATTGCCCTGTGTAATCGCTACACATTTTGTTTTTCAAATATGGAAGATATTCATGTAGACCTCTGAGGGTTGGAGAGCATCACTGACAAATAGCTTGAATGCTGTGAGACGGGAGAATGTGGGATAGTATGGCGACTTGAACAAGGACAAAATATCCATTTTTTATCTGGGTATGATAGTGGCATATTCAGTCATACGTTGAACATTACGAATTAATTGCAGTTGTAGTAGCCAATCCCCAAGAATTTTGTGCATAGTAATATACAGATGGTATTCTTGAGTATTACCATTGTGTCTATAGTTCCGAATCATCACATTAGTTTTATATGATTTTTATTCTTTAACAGGACATAGCATATACTTTACATGCTAGAGAATATGAAAGACTACCTTTTCAACAGGGTGCCCGCTAAATGCGGGCAATCCCACACCGGTCAAATCAAAGTCCTTTCCCGTACCCAATGGTGCATAGGGCGGCGCCTATCTCCGTTTCCATAGTCCAACGCCATGTGTCTGCGAATGCAGTGAAAGCTACAGCGAGGGGCTGGTCCACTGGTAGCTCCGCAAGTTTAACTTTCCCACTCCATTCTCAAAGTCGAGCGCCAGACGAGAAGGCAATGAGTACCAGTTGTAAAGTGTTTGGTATGACTCAGCCAGGCACGAACCCACGACCTACCGGTTGTGAGGCAGACGCTCTACCACTGGGCCATCACTCCAGTATCCCACCCCGGACACACTCGCAACTTAGCCTTGGAAAAACAAGACATAGCTCCACTTGCCTGTTCATGCTGAGGAGATCATGGATGAACAACAGCACAAGACACTGTGAAGGAGCACGTGTCACCCTGCAAAGCATGGTGATTGATTGATTACATTACATGTCACTGAGAAGGAGCATGTGACCCCCTGCCATGCGTGGTTGGAATACAGATCAAAATTGTCAACAAAAAATTTGCAGAAAAAGGTGTGAAATGTGCTTACATACCTTCGCTAGAATGCAGGTTTCAACAACTTTTCCTTCTTATCTTTTCGCTAGAATGCGGGTGCATCAGGGGTGGGATTGCCTGTGTTTAGCGAGCACCCTGTTAATAATATACAGAATTAAGATGTCAAGAAAAGAAGCGACAAATGTGATCTGGAAGCGAAGCATCACGGATATTGCTGTGAACAAGTCTGAGTAATGAACAGCAAATTAATTAAGCCCTGGCTAAACGCAGCGAGCAAGTCATCCAGCATACGAAGTGAATGTTGAACATTGCTCGTTGAAATGTTCCTCACATTTAACCAGGGCGTCATTTCCTTACGGCACAAGAAGACACCTTAGCGGTACTAGGTGGTTCCCACATTTCAAAATATGGCAAAGTTGTGCGAGTCTGCATACTTTATTTGCTTGCTTCTGCGTTGGCGCCTTTTCATTGCAAAGTTTTCGTTGAACTGTTCGTCACGTTTGGCAAGAGTAGCCAAACGCGGCAAACAATTCATCGAAAATATGAAGTGAATGTTGAACATTGTTCGTTGAAATGTTCGTCGCGTTTAACCAGGGCGTAACTTCCTTACGCCGCAAGAAGATACATTAGGGGTACTAGGTGGTTCCCACATTTCAAAATATGGCTTGCCACCTCTGGTATATTGAATATTTACTTGTAATGGCGGACTCCTGCATATGCCTCTCTCAAAACTCGTCACCTATCATTGAAAGCAGACGCCAAATCCACTTGATTAATACTTCAAAACATAGTGTCTTGTCTCGCACCTTGGTGATTAGATAATTCCTTAGCTTAGTACATACATTCTGTTGAGCTGAGCAAAGGCAATTGACTAAAACACCCAGGTTTTAAGAACCGTTAAAGTATGATCGATAGATCTATGTAGCTACTCATTTGTTGAACTCTGAATAGTCCTTTATTGCATCAGTTCACTACACATGTGCAAGCTTTTTCATTTCATAAGAAAGTTTCTTTTGGCTCAGTACTGATACTTTCTTAAAACTGACACAGCGTATAACGGCCTTGCATTCTTTGCAACACTGCGAGCAACAATGTTTAGACGACACATTGCAGTAAACAAAACGTTGAAGTTTGCTTCAGTAGATACCATAAAGGTGAAGGAGGCCAAACATTTTAGAAATTGTTAGCCGCCAGGGATATCGGAGCATGTGAGCGAAGGGGAGGCAGCGCCCCTTTTTCCCTTGAAGAGCAGAGGCAAAAGTGTCTTTATTATGCTGGCCACTGATGGATTTTTTCAATATATTCTTCTTGCATTCGCTCTTCTCTCAGGCTCGACCTCCTATCTTTAGGCATTCATTACCTGCCACGAAATACATGCTTTGAAATCAATGGTGGACACTGAGTGGAGGAGGGGAGCTCTCGCCCCTTCGTTAACTTAGACTTGAAGAATCGTGGCAATGTTCACGTCACCAGCATTTGGCGTACAGAAATCCTGATCTTCTACCCCAGTGTATGCACACTTCTTAAAACATTGGGGGAAGCTTTTATCGGAACTTCTATTTACAACTTATCGGCAAACAAAGGTGCGCGTTGTTTGATACTTTTCTTTCATTGCAACAAACAAACTAATAAACTTATTGGACCCCATTGGAAAGGGGCACCTTGGCCTGAGTCTCCGGTGTACACGAATTGTTTTATAAGAAATCACTTGATAAGCAACCTAGTACTAGAGAGCCATGAGAGGCGTGGTTGGATTGCACAGCAAAATTGTTAATAAAATTTGCGAGAAATAATTATGAAAAAATGATCGCAAACATACGCTAGGCTACACGGCTCTACATTTCTTCCTTCTTTTATAGAACTTGTAGCCTGGCATAGGTTTACGATCATTTTTTCACAATTATTTCTCTCAGATTTTATGAAAAAGTTTGCTTTGCAATCCAACCACACCTCTCAGGGGTCACGTGGTCCTTCGCAGCCACATGTGATGTCATAAATCCATGAATGCTAGTGGGGGAAGTTCTTGTTTTTCCAAGATTAATTTGCAGATTATGTCCGCATTTAGCGGGGCATTTAAAATAGCTTAGAAACTAATAAACTTATTAGACCCCATTGGAAAAGGGGCACTTGGCCTTAGTCTCCAGTGTACACGTTTTTTTTATAAGACACCACTTTATAAGCAACTTAGTACAAGACAGCCAAAAGTTTAAGAAACTTTGAGAACTGCAAGGAAAGAGCTAGGAAACTTTAGACCAATAGCACATTGAAATCGTTACCTGGTTCAACAGCAAGCTGTATCAAAACAATGTGGATGTGACAATGCTTTAGAACTGAACTCATACTGACGCTTTTTGTTTGTTGTAGGAAAAATAGGCTGCGACATTCACTTTCTGCGTACACTTTCACAGCAATTTAGTTCGCTAAGTTAAGAAACTTTAAAGAAACTTTTAGAACTACATAATATGTGACCGTTAATATCAGGCCTTGAGCTAGAAGAAGAAGTGTAAAGAAGAAAGCTTTTAGGTGTGTATTGTGTTGAATGTGTACTGTGTAAGAGTAAAGCGCGGGAAAGTGAAGTAGAAAAGCAGAAATTGGAAGGCTTTGAACATTGATAATCAAACATATTGAAATTTAATGGTTAGAAGTATATGTGTTGAAAAGTAGCCCAACGTTCAAATTGCGACTCCATTATGACGTCATAATCAATGCAAGTGCCCTCCAAACGTCTGCTTCCCCTGCCCACGGTCGCTCCGACGTCCCTCTATACTGTGTTACCCTTTGACTACACCCCTTGCGAATGCAGCAAGAGGTAGGCAGGTAAGAACAGCAAAGAGGCAAATGAAGTGTTCCATCATACAAGCAAAACCACAGACTATTCTGTGGTGCAACCTAACCGCTACTGCTATACCACAAACTTCAAGGACAAAGATGTTATGGGTTTCAAAGCGTTTCACCTACAGAATTGTCTTTGCATTTGAAAAAGAAAGGAGTGGCTGGAATAATACAATGCAGTTTTGTGGAAATCAGGAAGTTTTTTGACACTTCGAGTTGGCATTCCGCTGCTCCTCCCTAGGTACTTCTGATACAGGAAGGAAAATTCACCTTTTCGTTGTACCCCACTGGTAGTTATTACTGGAAAGGAGGAGAAGATTTATTTATTTATCTGCTTGCAAGAATAGTTGGTGACAAGGACTGTTGCCATTACGGAGGGACTTCATAAAAAATAACAAACTGATCGATTCGGCTGACCAATGCTTCAAGTTGAAGTCCTTAACCTCCATGACTCCTAACTATGTATAACACGTGATACTAACAGGAACTTACTCCATTCTTTGAAATTTATATACGTCATCCACAACTTCAGTTTTTCATATCGCGTCGTCTGAACGGCCAAGAATGTAGACATATCATCTTATTGTATACATTAGCAAACTTTAGGTGTATAGTAGGTTACAACATGAATTTTAGAATGGTTTTGAAAGGATTTGTTCTGGCCATAGCCATTTGTATGTTAAACTTGCTTAGGCCAGTGTCATGCCGAATGACTTTGTCAACATCAAAGTACGATTCGCAACAAGCTGATCAGAGAGTTGCATTTAAATGTTATAGGAAATGTCGCCAGTTGCAGTCAATTGCTAGGAATATGGTAAGTTGATTTTAAGTTGTTTTTTGATGTTAAAACCAATGGACTCCAACTATGAAGAACGTTGAAATGTTTTGATCGCTAACCATGTTATTTCTCGTGATACTTGTTCGACTTGATTATGAAAGGACATTGTATACTCCAGTTAATTTAATTCTTATACTGAAATACTTTGACAGTTCGAAGAACTACCAGTGTATAGCTCATATTGGCTGGTCAAATTTACCATTAGATATCAAGGTAGGACTTAATTCTTTCAGCAACAAGTGTCTTCCAGAAATCCCTTAGGACATGGCAGGATTCGAAACTGAGTCATTTGCTATTTGTTTGGAAACGGTGACTGAGCCTATGGGTGTTGAGGGAAGGGGGTACCTACTGTTGTTCCCCTAGATATAGCACCTTACTTTTCCAAAGGGTAGGGAACTATAGCCCCCCAGCCTTTTGGGGTCCCTCTACACACATTTTATTGATCGTTAAGGCCCGTCTGTACTCAATGCGTTTAGGTTTCTAGCTGTATTTTGCTTCCTTTACTTGAAGGGTAGGGTACTGTATCTGTGGAAAAGGGCATTTGAGGGCCGAATGCCCGATCCCTTGGAACTGCGGTCTGGCGGCGTTTTGACTCAGCTAACTAGGGGGGCTTGGGTGGAGCCCCAGAAATTTTTGTGCCATTATTTTGTGGCCATTTTTACTGTCAATATGATACATTTTTTCCTTAACAAATTGAGAAATTTTACTGCTATCACTTCAACCTTTTGTTACATCCATATTCTGTGCTCTAGAAAATTTTTTTCAGTTTTTGAAAAGAGAGAGTGTGGGATTCCAGATGCTCTTTTCCCCTAGATCAGCGGTTCTCAACTGGAGTCCTCATTGGACCCCAGGGGTCCATGAAATATTACTGGGGGTCCTCATTAAAAATTTAGCAATTTGTGGGTCCACACTGATATGTTAGTGATCCATGAAGCAATTTCATTTCACAACAGATTTTATTGCTGGCAAAAGGACCTCCTTTGCAATTTCCAAATTGAAAAACATTTCGGTTATATTTCCTCTTTGCCTAACTGTTCACATTTTGACTTCATTAGATGAATCAGTATTTTCTTTCCAAACCCTGCACTTATCGAAAATTGATGTATTGTGAGTTACTCACCAGGCTGAACTAGTGCTTAATAGAATTCATTTACAGAAAACACACCAGGTTATAAGACAGTTTTATAAGAACACAAGGCTTAGAACCCAAAATTTTTTTAGAATGTCTCCCAAAATTAAATTTTTTGTATGCCAGAAATTGATATTGCTTCATTTTTTGTAGGCGATATGTAGTGACAAGGACTAATTTTGTTAAAGCAAGTACATGCTTTTTTATATTAAGAAACTATCTGTCTTTCTCCTAGGTATTTTTTAGATATTTTGTCAAATCCAACCTCAAAGTTTTCTTAACTATTTTCAAGTCCTCTAAGATTCTAATACCAATAGCAATCCAGATAAGGCAACTTTGATACAAGAAATAGAGTTTTCAGATTTTTAAAATTTAATGGACATTATTTCTATTGCTTTTTGGTTTTAGCAAACATTGTCTTGTAAAAACAGTTTTTCAAGTTGCTATGTGAAGCTCAGCCAGCTTGTGTTTCCAGAGTGTTTCTGACTTTTTACTTAATTTTGCCCTCATGCTTCTTTTAGACATGTTTTATTTCAAAAAAGCACGTAGTGCTAACTCATCTTAATTGGTTTATGCCAGTGAAAGTAAAAATATTCTCATTTTTGGGATAGTGCAAGAAAATTGATGCTTTGGCAAAATGTAGCTTGCTTCTAAAATAGAGCAAAAAGTATGCTTGCATTAGATTTGTATTCATTCAAAATACAACATAGTTTCTTGCTACTTCATTGATTAGCTGTATAGTCCCATATCCTCTTGTTAGTAAAAATCATAAGCTTTTCATCTAATAGTAGAGCATTGTCCACCATCAAAAAACTACAAGAAAAGGGGTTCGTGGGTAACAAAAGGTTGAGAAACACAGCCCTTGATTATAACTTGACTCATATCTGCATTAAATACGCAGATGAGATGCATTTATCCAAGATAGTATGTTTGCCAACTTGATCATTATATTGTAATGATGATGCCTTGGTTGTTGCCTGGGTATGGAGAATTTTAATAGTCAAATTTCATGTATGTTTTTCTCGTTATGAGCGTTGTGCATCCATTAAGTATGTCCTTCAGCATATTTCGTTTTATACTTAATGGGCAATATTTCAAATGGATGGTCACAGTCAACATACCACAATTACATTATTTTTACTATATGATATTATAGCATGTTCTATTATATTGTATCATGTTATATTTTAGAAGGAAGTTTATCACATTTCCTTCTGTTGAATAATGTAGTCAAACGTCCCTAACTTTGAAAAGACATTCAGATTAATTTATTGCAAGATCCCTAATCATGTAATTTCTTAGAACTTACATCGTTTTCCACAAAACCGTTATGAACCTTCTTTGTTCACACATAGCAACAAGGGTTGAAAGTCCTGCTGGAATGCAACGGAATTCATGGAAGTAGACATAGCTCACTTACCCTTGACAGGGCTTGGCGCCCTGGACAGCTGTCTGAAGCTCTTCCCTGTTATCCCAAAACTCAACCCTCTCACTGTCCTCTGGACTTACCTTGAGTTCCTAGGCTAATTTTTGGTCACATTTAGCCAGACTCGCAGCTGCAGGGGCACAGAAACGGCACTGCTGTCACATATAGATGTTGCCTAGTTTCCTCTTAATATAGTCATTGGCCTGGAAGTTTAGGTAATCAAATAAGGATTTTGACACCCCCCAAAAGTGATGGTTATGCAGGTTTTACACCCTCCAGGACATTTCCTCCAGACATGCTTGACTCACATTCATATCGAACCAGCGTAGAATTTTGGGGATATTGCAGTACAATTTGACATTGAAAATTCCGAATCGTGGAGCCCAAACCAGGATGGCAATGTCGTTATTCTTGCCAAAGCTAGTTTGCAGATCTATTCTCAAGGAGAGAGCATTTGGTGGGCATTTTATTAGCCCCTTCTCCCAAGTCCCCTTACATACGCATAAGATTATAGACTAATGTTCACAATCCCCGTAATGATATGCAGAGAGGCTGGAGATTGGGTCGTGGGGGAATATTCTTTTTTGCTCATGTTGGCCCCAGTGTCATATCCCTTCTGTTTTGATGATAAGACCAGGGGTGTTGAAACGATAATCAACGTGGAGGGCCCTGATCACTAAGGTCGGAGATAAGCTCAAATAATGTTAGTGAAACATGCTAATTGATGAAGAAGTAGGGGGGCCGTACCCCCAGCCCCTTGGTTTCGACCCCCCTGAAGACTCTTTCTTTCTCTCCGCATGTTTTGACGACACTTCTTTGCATTGGAAGCGTGTTCTGATGATATGAATTTAAATAGTCTGGAACTTTACCACAGCACGAAAAAGCGGCAACATTCTTTTCACATACTTAAAAGCTTTTTTCGTCCGACACTCATCAGAGTATGAAAACGTCGGATAGTGGCCTGAAGGTTGTGTTAGGATGCGTCTAATTGGCCCCAAGTGTGACCAATTAGGACCTATTTCCATTGTTTAGACGCATCCTATCACATGTAACCGCATCTGGATATATATTTCGGTTAATCTTTAGGTCACTATCCCACGTTCTCATACTGAAATGAGTGTCGGACGAAGAAAGCTTTTACGTATGTGAAAAGAATGTTGCCGCTTTTTCGTGCTATGGTAAAATTATATGAATTCCTATATCTGAATGAAATGGATCCAAGCGCATTCTAATAAGATATTAAGTGAGCTTCTGACGTATTGTCAAGGTTATCTTGTAAATAATACAGCCTTTGTCTTACCCGCAAACCATGACTACATAACCCGCAGAGGGTTCAACAAGTACGCCAATATGCTCAGTCTATTCATTGTACGAAGTTCGGATGATTTATCTTCCCCAAAGAGAACGTCATGGAAACACCCATCTCCCGAACAATAGCAAGAAATAAAATGAAGTGAATTTACAACACCACTACACGGCAGAAATAGGACTTCTGTGATAACAGTATATATATGTACCTAGTGTAAATATGATATGACTGTAGAAAAATCCTGTATAAAGATTCGTTAATAATAATAATAATAATAGGGTGGGGGTTTAAGTAGAATTTAATTAGAATAGTAACACAATGCCCTTATCCTAAAAGAAACGTGACCTCCATAGTCTCAAATATTAGTCCGTGCTTCATGAGTCAGATCTCCTTTCGTTGATGCAAGTTACCATATTTGTTGAGCGTCACTTCAATTATGAAATCTTTATTCAAAAATTTTTAATTGTTGTCACTGTAATATTGAAATTAAATTTTAAGAAAATTAGCTCTGGCATTGTTCTAATGAAGGTTATCTTAAATGAATACACTTTTTTCATAAGAACTTTTTTCCAGCCCAGTACTGAAGCTTTCTTAACATTTTCACGATTCCAGTATCAAAACTTTCTTAACATTGTCTGTGCAAAAATTTTGAGCCTAAATGTTTGCCCATATGTAGGGTTCATGATGGGAACCCCTGATATTAGACAGCGAGAGAAGATTAGAGAGGCACCATAAAGTGACAATTAAGAAATTGACTGCTTTCGCTAATTAACAACCGTCAATCTTATCTGTTTTATGTATCTGTTGTCTCTGTTTTAGTAGTTAGTTGTTGTTTGTAGTCATCGTTTGCGGTAGTAAAGAGTTCAGTTGTGTTCTTATCTAAAAGTATTTTTCAAGTAAAGCATCACGGAACCTGCAACACATGGGACAGCCTTGGCCCATGTAGAAACACAAGTTACTCATACACATTATTGGAAAGTGGAAAAGCTCCATGCACACTTTAAAATGCTGATAAATCTTAGTAAATAGCAAAAGGTAAAACTGTTAGAGTACAGCCAAGTCTCAAAAATCCCGTACTGAGATTTCTTATCTTTTTGAGCAGCGGAGTACTACTTTATTATAAAAAAACATGTATCAAATGTGAAAGGCAACGCTACCACCAAAGAATGCAACGTTATTACAGACACATAAATGTTTAATTCAATATTTCAAAATAGCAGATGCCTTTAAACTCAGGTATCATATGATGACCACCCTTATTTAATGGTTTGATAGCCGATCCTTACGTAGGAGGCCAAATTTCAATTCTATAACCAGTTGTAAGCAGCTTATGACGTTTCCACAGTCAATCAGTCTGACTTTCCACCTGTTTTAATTTGGGCCTCGGTGTCTCTGGATATATTTTATTCATCCATTAATATGTTTCACTTGATCATTGTAGACAGGGGGGCGTTTTGCGAAAATTTGGCCCACTACGACTAAAAAGAAAGTCTAGGAAAAATAAATAAAGCAACAGGATTCTAAATCTTCTGCATCAGACCTGCGTTCTTGCAGTTTACATTGGGGGGAGTTTACATTTGGAGGGGGTGTCATGTCCCCATAAGTACATCCCTGCTTGGGATACTAGTTCTTATGGCGATTTTTGAAGCGAACTTTACTTATGGCGAAATTTATGCTTTACGTCAGTGCGACCCAAGCCTAGTAGAGAAGTGCTAGTACAGTCAAGTCTTTTTGCGTTCTGTTGTTTGATTGTATCTAGCAATCGGGTATCAGAGCCATTTAGGGTTTTGCAGAAAGCAAATTGGTTAAAAATAACAACATTAATGAAACAAATTCATTCATTTTTCAAATGAGTGATTAAGTAAATCCTTTTGAAGTGCTAGAAACAAGATGACGTGCATTTTATTTGCCTAGCCTCATGCATATGAGCGAGGTAGCATAGTGGTTAGAGCGCATGCCCCCCATGCAGAAGGTCTACGGCTCGAGCCCGACTCGATGTCCTGAATGAACGCTCGCTCACTGTTCACCCAGCAGCAAATGGGTACCCAGTGAGAGCACTGGGGAGATAAAGGCGGCGAGGGAAGGAACTGGCCACCCTACCTCACATGCCGATGGCTCAGTATAAGTGTCCTCGTTAACAGGCACTCCTCTACGTAAGAAAGTATACGGGACTACCTTTACTTTTAGCTTCATGTATAGTTGGAACCAGTTGATTTGAAATCATCGCACTTTTCTGTAAATGATTCACTACTAGTCTGTAACTGTTGTCTAATTTGGTTTTCGACAGTTTATTGATCGCCCTCCTTTTTTTCTACAGCTCGAAGTGAAAGAGTCTTACGAGAAGGATTGTTGGAGACAGTGTATTTTTCGACAAATCGAGAAAGGTATGCATTTGTTTACTACTCCAATAGAATCATGCGTAACGGGCAATCAAAGTAGGCAGAAACATAGATTATTGGATTACACAGGTTCCATGGGTTACATGGGACACTAGGTGACTGGGTGTCATGGGTCATGCTATAGATTATTGATTGATATTTATAGTATGGAGGACGATATGCATACATAGGATGTATATAGAGTTAATCAATGTCTAAATCAATTCTTAATCAGTGATTATTTGATTTTTTAAAAGTGATTATTTTATTATTTCTATGACTGGGACTTGTTATGTTTCTCATTCCGGGCATGAGAAACCAAACAAGTCCTGGTCATAATATTTCTTTTATGGAGCCACTAAACCATCAACCCCTTTTTCCAGTTTCTCTGCAATACAACTAGTTGAGCTTTGCTTTGGCAGGCTGGAGAGGGTCAATACATTCAATTTAGCGCATGCTTGGGTTGAGGTTAACCCCCCTTGAAAATACCAATACTCTCTAAATTGGATTGCTAGCAATGCTGAAAGACAACCCTCCGCAAATATATAAAATGAAATGAAAAATCATCATATGATCGGATTTTGTTGTAAGATGTCTTTGTTGCTAATACCATTATCAATGGTTTTCTCTTTTTGATTTTTGCAGAGGCTATTCTGAGTGCCATTCCAAGAAAAAAGTACATTATTCTTGGTCCTAATGGTTGGTGATGTTGCATATTCGTTTCTTGCTGATGCTAAGTTCTTTTGTAGCGGTGTTTTCTCAACTTACTTACATACCAGTATTAAGAAAGAAATGAAGAATTAGTATCCATATCAATACATTCAAATTTCTGGAAGTCTTCTGACTATGTAATGTGTTAGTTTGAAGTCGATGGTGCCATGTTGGATCGCCATCTTGAAACGTTGACATAGTTTGTGGGTTTCCTTATGGGAGTTACTTTGCGTATGTGTTTTTGTTTGTCTGTTGAAGTCAGATATAAAAATTTCATCATCAAATAGAGTATTGTGAACATTCTCTCCAAAAGTAGAATGTGGCCTTTCATTGAGTACTCCAACATTACCGTCCGTTGAGCAGGACCCGAATTTTTCCCAACTAACGTTTAGATTTAATGAAATAACTAACAGTCCACAATGTGACGAAAGTATGAGTTTGATGTACTTTAACTCACCTTGTGTGCCGTACATTTCTTTTCCGTATGTCATCATGAAATATCTGCAGAAGCACACATTTAGTTACTGTGGCGTCGATTTAACACTCAAAAACTCTATCAGGCAATCCTCTGTTGGACGGAGGCTCCCAGATAACTTTTGGCAATTCCGAACCATATATGCTACAAAAACAAAGAAAAAAGTTGGTTCTGCCAGAGGTACAACAGAGACACTTGGTGTAAAAGCTTTACACAATCTGCAGTTGCAGCAACTTCCATCCCACTGTCTTAATAGGAGAATAAGACAATGGGATGGAAGTTGCTGCAACTGCAGATTGTGTGAAGTTTTTATTAAGAATTTAGGTTTTCTAGATTAGTTTGTACTTAACAATTGCTTGTAATTTTATCATCGCTCTTAGTTATTTTTCTCTTTAGTTTTAGCATTAGTTGATCTTAATTAGCTTTTTTCTAGCTAAATAGTAAATAGCGAATTATACATAAATTTATGATGATGATGATGATGATGATGATGAT
>WIPJ01000132.1:248994-269402 GCA_018155075.1 Cassiopea andromeda
ATGATGGTGATGATGATGATGATGATGGTGATGATGATGATGATGATGATGATGATGATAATGGTGATGATGATGATGATGATGATGATGATAATGATGATGATGATGATGGTGATGGTGATGATGATGATGATGGTGATGATTATTAGTATTGTGACGGTGATGGTGATGATGATACCCTTAGGAATTTCGCCCGTATTTATTTTCACTCCAAAGTAAAAAACGCATTTCTTGATAACCTCTGATGAACCCCTTCATAACCTCATAAGCTTAGAGGCCCTTAGGAGTTTTCCCAACCTCAACCTACGTCGGCTACGCCTCTGTTCACTACACTTCAAGGTTTCTGTGAGTGCCTATGGTTTGAGGGGATGTTCTGTTACCTTGTACTTTAGTGAAATTCAATTCTTTACGTGCCATTTACTTTCGTTAAAGATAAGCCTGCTGAGACCATTCAAATGCCACCGAGAATCCCACATCTACCTAAAGAGTTGTACAAAACTATAGACGAAAGGTTGAGGCAGCGTGGAGGTTAGCTTTTGAAATTACATTGAGATTATTTTAAATATATATTCATTTCTTTAATGCCTATCGACTAATTCCTATTGGCATGCATAAATAAATGTTTCACAATACAAGTGAAATAAAGGAAATCAGGTAATTTTTCTATCCGAGCAGCCGTGGCCTAGCGGTAATGCACTTGACTCAGACCAACGTGGCCCTGGGTTCGAGGCCCACCGCAGGCCATTGATGACATTAGGGAGGGCATCCGGTCTTAAATCCTCGATCCAGAACTATAGTCCTCTTAGAGGCAAGGAATTGGGGGGGGGGGACGGAGGTAAAAGTGAGTAGTTCATTTTTCTGTCCAGGCTGGTAAAGGCAGCTGCAGTCAGAAATAGCTGCTCCTGCATGCAGTAGCAAATTTTGTCGGACTCTGGATTATGAGTTGAGAAGACACCCACATTTTGAAGATGTGCTATGTTTTTGTACATATAATGAGACTGTTTGTTGTGATCATTGACTAAGAACTGTTTTTGGTCATTTCCAATCACCAACACTTCATCATTAGCATGCAAATGAACGTCTAGAGAAGAAATGTTTGCATGACCCATGCACCTTTGGTTCTCACCATAATTGAAAATCACTGAATATCCGAGATATTTGTAGCTCAATTCTCCTGACAAATGAGCATAATCCTGATGTTTTTAATAATATTATATGACTATTTGTGCCTTTTTCTGCGTTATAGATTGTGGTGCATATGATATGCAGAAAAAAGTCGATGCTAACTTGAAAAAAGCTGTTAGTTTGAACCATATTATGATAACATGTGGAAGCATGAATGAAATATTGGTTAACTGGAAGCAGCCAAACGGTAATAATATATGCTCTGTTTATTCTTAATGTTTTATTTCTTGAAAGTGAAAAGTGGTAATGGTAATGACCTGCAAAACGTTTAGTTCCAATCTTTAATGCTAACAAAGATATATCTGTTTTGTTTTTTTTTTAAATCAGGACTTTCCAACTCTACCGGCTACCAAGTCGACTACCGATTAGCCAGTCAGCGTGGTGGTTCCGATGAAATTTATTGCTTTGAAGTAGAGAAGGTAACCTTATTTTCTTCGTGCATTTTGCCATGATGAAATAGCAGTACAAATAATGAAGAACAAATTTCACCTATAATCTTTAACCCTCAACCTTTAACCCTTAATCCCCCAGACCTTAAGTTCTCGGGTAATAAGTATCAAAGGTTGAGGGTTAGAGGTTATAGGTGAGAAGCTGTGCTAGGTAAAAGCCACAGTGTAATTTCAGTTGCTTTGCAGACGTACGTTTAGTAACAGAGTACTCCGTTATCATCCTATGGACCAGTGCATTGTGTTACGTATAGAGTTTGCAAGCTCAAGTTTGTGCCAAAAAGTGTTGTTTGTTAAATCTGTGCTTTCATTTACTTTCGCATCAGATTATTAAGTGTCATTTCGAAAAATGCTATTTTTTTGTGAGAAATATTTTGAACTCTATGATTTACCAAGTGCTTTTTCTTATTATCAAAAGTTTCTCATATTGTCATTTTCCTCTTGAGTATTTAAATTCTTGGATTTCTTAAAGGATAAAACTTCGCTCTTGATTAACAATGAGAAAGGATTTAGTGGTCAGAAGGAAATATTCCTTGCTGTAAGTGGATATTTTGAAGTTATTATCTGTAGATGGTATCACATGATTGATTTTTTTCCTATTGATCTAATTAGACTTGCAAGGCTAGATAGAAATAGTCAGGAACAGGGTGTTAACTAGCGTTCTCAGTAGCCGGTAACCGGCTACTTCCCAATTCACTGATTCCTCTAATTTCCCAAAATGAAAAAAAATTAATGGTAAACGCACGTTTTCTGTGTGGACCCACCTCTCAAATATTACAAAACAACGGACCGTCTCGTCAAAAATAACATTATTTTCAAGCGAATAATGACACCGAAACACACGTGTGGAGAATTCTTTTCCACTGACGTTTCACCAACGCTACCTCATCGCTATAATCCAAGCAAAAGTTTTTTATCGGCAGTAAAAAACCAGCGTTTCCAAACAACCACTCGCCAGAAAGAAAATTTACCATCACTGGGGAAAAACACCTGCCACGGAAACCCATTCTCTGCTTACAGCGCACCCTCAGACTCCTGCACTGCGCACCTTGCTGTGCAAGGGGCGCTAGGAGGTCGCGCCTCGCGTAAATATCCGTGAATTTCCCAAAATGGTATGACCGGCCAATGCGACCAAATCCTAGTTAATGCCCTGAGGAATTCTGCTTCATTTTAGCAATAGTAATTCCTAGAGAGAACTTTCTATGGATTTTGTATCTGTTTGTGTTGTTCCCCTTCATTTAGATCTTTGAAATTGCTTGATTTGATACTTTGTGAATAGAAATAGTCAAAATTCCAGGCTTCATTTTGACAGTAGGGATACCTAGGGAAAACGTTCTATGGATTTTGGTATCTGTTTGTGTTGTTTAAAGCTTTGAGATTGGTTGATTTGATGCTTACTATCTATATTCAATATCATTGTTCATTTTAGGTAACTGCACTACCTCTGCCTTTGAAATATGACATTGAATTGCAGAAGTTTGAAATATGCCAAGGTTAGCTGCTGGAAGATTTTTCTTAATTTCACAACCCATTCTAGCCCTTTTGGATGATTTTTCGTTATAACTGATTTATGTGGGCAGCACTGTGTCCAATGTTTTAAGTCTTCACAATATTTCCTCTTTTTCTCGGCTACTCACCACTTGTTTAGATTATTTGATAATTTCCTTCCTTGTACAATACCAGCATCTTTTAGGATAATAATTATCCAGATGGTGTCTTATTTATTTGCAAACATAAAGAAAAAATGTTTATTTAATATGTTTTCCAACTTTGCATTGATTTGTTTCGATAGAAAAGAGTGCAGCTGCTTCACATAACAGCGAGAGAATAAGACGCAACATAAAGCCAACTCCATGTGAGTATAAATTTGCTTTTCTCACTCTAAAGTGCCAAATAAATGGGGGTCCTAATAGACAGGGGGGTCGGAAAAATTCCGAAATTTAATAAACGGGGGAGTCAAAATAAACGGGGGGTTGGAGTTTGAGAAAAGGCTTTATATGATTATACAAGGACGGAAAGAACAAAAATAGGTTGTCATAGAGCAGGGGTGGGCAAACTACGGCCCGCGGGCCGCATGTGGCCCTCCAAGTACTTTTTTGCGGCCCGCCAATAACTTTTCAGAATTGGCGCGAGTTTTTGTAGGAATTTCGATTCTTGGATTTGCTTTCTCACTGCAAAGATTGTGCGTAGATGACGACCCTATTAGGGAAAATGTTACTTTTACATCCTGAGTGGAGTTCAGGTAGCCTACATTTGCAGTAGACTGTCTTGTTCTTTGTGTACTAGCGTGAGACTGTTTTCTTGTAATGTTAACTTCCATTCAAAAGAGAAAGCTCGACCTAGTCTTTTCCTTTTCGTTCTAAATCTTCAAAATACGATGAAATCAAGTTGAAGGATCAGCCTCTCCTTCTCAGCATGAATATCAATGATGAAACCAATACATTCTATACTGCAAATGGGCGTTCTTCGACGTTCTAGAGGGCGTTACCTCGAAAAATTTGTCTGGAGCACAATGGCTATGGAAAGTGTTTCCCATATGAGATCTAAGCAATCACCAAAGATCTGCGACATGTGAGGGGCTTTGAACTCTGAATTGGACTTATAAATCTACATTTATAGTTCAGTTGTCAAAGGGCCTGCATTTTCAAGAAAAATCAGATATAGATCAGGGATTTTTCATTGTTAGAAACCGGTGGTCATTCTATGTGCGGCCCTTTGAAACTTAGGATCTGTGAATGTGGCTCTTGCTCTGAAAAGTTTGCCCACCCCTGTCATAGAGCAAAGAACTAAAATATTTGCAGCAGTACACTATTTTGCCATGAAAATTGGGCGTAAATAGGACTGACAAAGAAAGGAAATGAAACAAGGGGTTTGTAAAAAAGTCAATTTCCTTAAAATTAGTAAACGGGGAGTGTCCTAATAAGGTCAAGGGGATTGAAAAAATCAAAAAGGTAATAAACGGGGAAGAGGCACATTTATTTGGTACGTGAGAGTAAGTACCGAATACTCAATGCTTCTTTTTCTTTCCCTCTTTCTCTAATTCTATTCTTTTATCCCTTTATCTATTTATCTGTCTACCAACCTATCTATCTACCTATCTATCTATCTGTCTGTCTGTCTGTCTTGTCTTGTCTGTCTGTCTTGTCTTGTCTGTCTGTCTCTCTGTCTGTCTCTCTGTCTCTCTATCTATCTATCTGTCTATCTATCTATCTATCTATCTATCTATCTATCTATCTGTCTATCTATCTATCTATCTATCTATCTATCTATCTATCTATCTATCTGTCTGTCTATCTATCTATCTATCTATCTATCTATCTATCTATCTATCTATCTATCTATCTATCTATCTATCTATCTATCTATCTATCTATCTATCTATCTATCTATTTATATATCTATCTGTCTATATGCAGGGCCGCCGAAAGAATTGTGAGGCCCCAGAGCAAAAGAGAAAGACGAGGCCCCCTGCGAAAGAAGCAAGCAGAAACTTCTTAAGGTCCAGTTATTAGCTTTGGAAAGTTACTGCTGGTTTACTTTATGAGCCCCCCCAGGCCTTGAAGCATTGGGTGTTATGAGGCCCCTTGGAGCTTGTGGCCCTGGGGCAATTTGCCCCCTGCACTCCCTCTTGGCGGCCTTGTCCATATCTAGTCTTTTTTATAGCTTTTAGCTACGTCCTTTACCAGAAGTTCACACGGTTTTACAATATTTGTTTCTTCTTTCAGCGTATGTAATTCTAAAAGAAGGAGGTAAGCTCTTGTCTATTGTTGTGAAAGATAGTGAATATCGTTTTGTGAAAAGTTATATTTAGATGAAAGTCATTTATCTGGTATTCTTCGGGGTCCTGACTGTTTTTCACTTGGTTTTTTAGCTAGGTTCCTTAGGCTACGTTCACATGGTACTGAATCAGTTGTCATCCGAGACAAGTACAGTAGATCACTTGCGGTCACTGTACCGATACAGGATTAGTTCGCTCTGTGAGCTTATGAGAATGAGATACTAGCAGTGGCCATATGACCATTACGTAATCTGGAGTGTAATTGGTCAATTCCTACCGGTGGGTAAAACAAAATCTGCAGTAATATAAAATATCTGAGAATTAAGGTTATATTAAAAAATTGTAGGACTGCTGTCATAGAACAGTAGTGTACCATACTTGACGAATTTCTCAATGTCACAAACCATTAATTATTTCATATAATGAAGCGTCAACAGTGCATTCTTGTGTGTTGATTGGTAGGGGTATTTTACCTATAAGTGCTCGAACAGTCAAGCATGCATGAAGCATCTCTTTGCCTTAGAAGAAGTAGGTGATGGAGCTTAATCCCTGTACCTTTATTTGCTCTATATCCACAAACTGTACAAGTTGCAAGCATGATTATATTTTGGAGTGATTTGTTTTGTCCACCAGATCGAATTGGCCAATCAAATTCGCAATTACGTAATGGTCATGTGACCACTGCTAGTATCTCATTTAAATCTTTGGTAGGACAACGTAGTTTGTTTTGATACTTTCATGTGAATCGCATGCCCTTCATTGTTTCTCCTCTGTTGTTTCTTTGTGGTGATGGTCATATTATGATATTCACGATAGTGGGCCACCAGTACGAAACTGGTCCACATGTACAGCAGTGTATAGACAGTATTTATAGGCTTGCCTCAGGTATTTACCAAATAACTACCCTCTGGAAAAACGGCCTAAAAACATTTTTTTCATAGATATTGCTGATTAAAATTTTGCTTAACATTTAGACTGAACTATAGAAAAGTTGTATTGGGTGTATAGCTGAAGATATATTCCTGTACAAATAATAATAATGATGATGATGATGTTTTTAACTGTCTTTGTGCTTGCTAGATCCACTTCCCACAGACTTGGTGATGCCATCCATAATTCCAGATTTGCCAGGCCTTCCGGATGACCCATTTGCAATGTACAAGCAGAATTCAAGTACGTACTATCCTGCATCCAGTAGTCCATTTATTGGCAACAGTTTTCCTCAGATGGCCCAATTTTACGCTGTATCAAAGACCGCGGAATATAGACAGAAGACACGTAATATACAATCATAGGCATGCGCACGCGTTCTTACGAGATTTTTTTATTCGATTTTAACTCCGTTTCCCCCAATTCCTTGGGGCTTGGGGGTGCCTCTGAGAGGATTTTAGTTCTAGCACGAGCATTTAGGACCGGATGCCCTTCCTGACGTCAGCAATGGCCTGCGGTGGTCCTCTAGCCCCGGACCACGTTGGTCTAAGTCGAGTTCCTCACCGCTAGGCCACGGCTGCTGCGCACGCGTTCTTACGAGATATAGGTATGTAAATCGTTTCGAGAGCATTCACATAATCTTGGAACATATTGGTGGCCTAGAATTCAACCAAAGTACGAAGGGCATTTTTCAAATATTTAATCGCGATTTTCTGAAGGTAGCTAATAATATTAAACCATATTGCAGGGAATACTCCTGTAAATCTTGATAAAACATGCTGTATAGTGTTGTTTTTAGGCTTGCAATAACGTCTTATCACAAAAACCCAAATTTCAAAACATCTGCCAAAAATTTTGGTGCCCATTCATGCTGTAGTTCAACTGTAATCCAGTATGTAGACACGATTGGAGTAGTTTACTCTCCTGTGTATATGTGAGCATGCCTGCGTTTGTGTGTGTGTGTGTGTGTGTGTGTGTGTGTGTGTCAGTGATGATTTCTAAAAATTTTAACAAGGGGGGGCTCTAGGCACAACCACGCCCATAGTTTGGGTGTGGCCCAGCTACAACCACGCCCATAATTTCAAAGATGGGAGCATGTTAATTTAGTTTAATACTGATATAGTATTATCAACAATAAGAAATGCCTCAATAACCATATAGCAGTGCACAATTTAACACAGCACTTTTGAAGCAAGGCCAATAGACTCTGAAAAGCCAAGCCCATGCAAGAGTTTTAGGGAGGGCTGAGCCCCCCAAAATGAGCAGAAATTTTAACAAGGGGGCTCCACCCTCCTGAGCCCCCCTAGAAATCACCCCTGGTATGTGTGTGTGTGCGTGCGCGCGTCTGTGTCCGTGTTTGTGTCCGTGTCTGTGTCCGTGTCAATATTTTGTAAAAAGAGCAAGTTACTCTTTGTAATAACTTAGTTCCACAAGATATCAGGATGCAGTTAAAAAGAGACACAAACTTAGTTTTATTTCATGCAAGTTTTTTCTTTCTTCTCATTGCATCATGGGATTATCACAATGCTGCGCAGTGGTTCCCATACACCCTGTTTTGTCTTTGTTCGCTGATTGTCATTATTGCTCTATTGTCTTTTTAATTATTCTCTTTGTACCAACAGTCTCTATTGTGTTTATTGTTTTTGTCTGATTGTTGTTATTGTCATTAGTGTATGTTGTTTGTTTTTTTCATAGATTGCCGCCGTCCTCCACCCAACGCTAAGCCTAGTTCCTACGCAGGAAATGTACATGTTTTTCAAGTTACCTGCAAACCGGCAGGAAATTTTTCGAAGAAAGAATTTATTGTGCATTGGAGTATGCCAGAAGGTATAACATTTTGGATTTTATGAAGCTCTGTGTCGCTGCAAAGTATGGCAACATGTACATTGATAAAAGTGGACATTCTTGTTGAAACTTAAATTCCTGACTTCCATTTTTCTTCCACAAATGAGCCTTTACTAGCCTCGATGAACAGCAGTTTTGCAGCAGTGGAATCAGTCTATAAGTAGAAAAGAAACAACTCTGGTATTGCAACAGATTTTTTTGTTGGCTGCCACGGTTAGGTAAAAGGAAGTTGTAAAAACGATAGAACTTCTTTCTGTAAGTATTCAAGTATAAACAACACCATCATTAGGATCTCATGAACACAAAAGCACTTTACCACACTACAAAGGGGCTATTAGAATATTACGTCAGGCCAAAGGGGTGGGAGGATCTTTTGATTTTTGTGGCGAAGTGTGACAAGGGGTGGGTGGGTTGCTTTTGCAGTATGGTGTCACATTTTTTAAAAAGCTGGATATGTAGCACAAGTTTGGCCCTTATTTAGAAGAAATTTGGCTTCACGTCGAAAAATAATCTGGCAATCCTATTTGGATGCCATTTTGAGGTCAGAAAATACTTTTAGACATGTACGTGCGACTTACAATTTAATGAATAGAAGCTAACGATATGCACATATGCTTACGTTTCCTGGAAACTATAATGATACTGCTGGCTCATTTCCAGTCGAGCCCTCCGCGTATCTCACGAGCAAGTAATATGAAACGGCCCTCTCAACCTTTCGCAAGCCTTGAGAGTCCAAGTACCAAATATACCAACACGATACGAAGCAGACCTCTACAGCCTTCTACAAGCACTGTGAGTCTAAATACCAAATAACGAAATGTGAGACGTCCTAATACAAGATACAAATACTTCTGTAAGCTACTGTATCTGTCCTAATCTTCCATGTATAGCTCCATACTTTCATTTATAAATTAGCAGTGTGGCAATTGTAAACATTGATTTGCGTTCACAATGTCGATGTGTTTTACTTACTTATCCTTTTTATAACTTTGAAGTCTTTCGGATAGTAAAATGGGGGGTATCATTTTTGTTCAAAATTTCTTGGTTGTGGGGACTTAATAAGTGGAAATGAGTGGTGAATTTTTCAAAAATCTGCAATCAAGGCCCCCTACTATTTGGTGCTAGAGAGTAGCCATCTAAATATTTCATATGATGCTTCCTATCTGGCATGCTAGAAAATTTTAATAGACTGGAGATTAATCTCTTACTTTCCAGCTGGCACAGGCTAGAATAGCATCGCTAAGTTTCAGTTTGTTCACAATTGTTTTAACGGTCACATTGAAGTCCTGGTTGGGCTGTATGTTTGATACCCCAATCATGAAAGCTATGGGATAAGAATTTTATAGACACTATATGGTGTATTTGCTTAGCTGTTTAGGCCCCCAATTTTTCTGTTATGAGCGTATCTACTGGATTGTACATTTAGTCTTCTCTCCTTGCTGCTCTTTCAGATTACCGGAATAAGGACTTTACACATTTTCAACTTGTTTATTCAATTCCGCCGAACAACGTAATTATGAATCCAAAAAGACTCGGTTGCAAAGAATTAACAAAGGTATGTACATGTATCCTTGTGTCTAGACATCTTCATATTTTCTCCCTCCGCATAACTGGGACTCCCACTAAGTGGGACAGACGTGGATGTAGAGAACATTCAAAAGGTGGGGGAGCACATGCAATCAGGAGATACCCTCATATGCAAAAGGGGCAACTATGTAACCCAGAAGGGGAACTTATTATGTAAATTTGTGAAAATTGGGGGTGCCCCCTGGTTTTTATGTCCACAGAGACAGATTTTCAGCGTCCCAACAGCAATTTTGTTATGCTTTACTAGGACGGAGGCCAGAATTTTTCATAGTAATCTCTCGAAGTCAAGCGTTGGCTTGTTTGAATACGATTCCCTACACGAAAATGAATGATTTCTCTGAACATAGTATGTAATGGGAAGGGAAAATGCTTTTGGACGACAGAAGTCTCAGTTATAGAGAATTCCGCTTTACTGGGACTCCCACTACTCTCTTGCGCCGAATTTTAGGGGGTATAAAAGAAGGGGGGTTGAAATTTTGCTAAAGAAGTATAAATTGGGGCTTGTTAATAAATGGAGATGTGCATGATTTTCCAAATTCACTGTAGTAGGGGAGTTGTTAATAGATGAGCGAGGGGTCAATTTTAAACATCATCATCAATCATCATCCCCACCATCATCAATCATTATCATCATCATTAATCATTGTCATCATCATCAATCATCATCATCGTCATTATCATCATTATTATCATTGGCACATTTGGTCAGTCGTCAGAATCCTTCTTCACAATGTGTACTAAACTAGGCTTTGATAATCAACATCTCAATTTCATTATTTCGAAGCTATCTACTATAGCTGTTCGCACGACCTTTTACATATTTTGCATGAGGAACAAACCATGGTGCAACCCAGAGCTTCTCAGATACTGAACACGCTAGTTGATAAGTTGATATTACTACTGCCTCTGCACTGAAATACTTTAGTGTGTATTTTTCTTTTATTATAATCTATTTCATATGTACATTTTTTTTAATTTAGTGTATCATTGTAAGCTAGCCAAATACAGATTGCCTATTTAGTGAGATTTGTATTTGTAGATTTTAATATGATATATATGATGAAGTTTGAAAAAAATCATCATCATCGTCATCATCATTATGATAATCATTTACATCATCATCATCATAATCATCATCATCATCATCATCATCATCATCATAATCATCATCATCATCATCATCATCATCATCATCATCATCATCATCATCATTATCAACAATTTATATATTGCTGGTATATACAATAGTTATATGAACTGATTAAAACTAACATATTAAACAATACTACAATAAATCAAAAATTAATTTGCATAGAATAGAGTAAGGTACAATAAAGTAGAGTAGTTAAGATGGGTAGTGATTAAAATGGGGGGGGGTTGAATTTTCTTCAATTTGCATAATTAGGGAGGACTTAATAAATGGAAATGTGTGGTCAACTTTTCTAACATTTGTAATCGGAGACCCCCTACTATCCGGTACCAAAGTGTAACTGGGACTGATTTCGGATCCCCCCTTGGGAATCTCAGTTATCGGGAGTGTACTGCAGTTAGATATGTATACATGTATGTATCTAAAGTTATATGTCTGCTTGTGAAGAAAAGGCTGTTTAAACCAAGGATTAATATGTACTGTATATATGTACTGCGATATACACGTTTGATACGTGCTACATTGTTAACTTTACATTCATTTTTGCAGGATAGGAATTCTTACCCAATTCCAGAGGTAGACAGCACAGACGTGTTAAATGTTGCTGTAAGTACTCTTACTGCCTAATTGCCGTTTACTCCGCTAATTAATTTTTGAAAATTTTTCCAATCCCCGCTCTTATTAAGACACCCCGCTTATTAATTTTTGCGCAAAAATTTTCAAACCGTGTTCCACATAGATTTTTGGGCAAACCTTCTTGTCTGATAGCTATGTTTTTGTGCTGCTTACGTTCTCACGACCATAGACGCCCAATTTGTGAACATAGAATACTTCATAGCAGTACTATCTTACATTTCAAAGTATTTTTTGTACCCCAGCCCGCTTATTCCGACCTCCCCCCCCCATTATTAATTTCTTCTAATATTTCCAAATCGCCGCCTTTTCCGACCTCCCCGGCAATTGGGAACTTAAGAATAGGCTATTAGAAATGTAATTCTTTTTGAAACTTCAGTATAATGTAGTAATAACACTGGTTAGCACTAAATTTGGTGTCAATGTTTTCTGAGTTGATTCAGGACAATTCCAATGTGCTGAATCCAAAAATGGCACAGCCTAAACCAACTGTGATACACTAAACTTGGGGGCCTATAGCTCACACCCAATTTATTTACTGTTTGCCCCAGTGATTCACTAGAATCCTCAGTTTCATTATTATTTTTAATATAAGGGAGATATCCACCGTGTCTTATTTAATTAACGATATGAATTTGTTAGGCATCATTGTTGGTATTGATTTTTCTTGTCTGTTCCTCTTATCTGCAAAAGTGGGAGGTACAGGTATGTGATATGCCCATGGATAATAAATATATTATTTTATAAGAGAGCTGTCTTTAAGTTTGACAGGTACCGGGGGCGAAGCAAATCATTTAAAGTACCAAACGTTTTCATACACGTTTTTTTTTATAAGAAAAAAGTTTAAAAGAAAATGAGGCTCAAATTGTCATAATCTTAAGAAAATCGTAAGAAAATCACGAGGCTCAAATTCCAAAATTAAGTGTTTTTATAGGCCAAAAATCAGTATTTCGTCGTTATTGCATTCAAAATGTTAAAGATGGAATTCAAATTCATGTATACAATATTATTAACGAAAGTGTAAACCACTTTAGCTAGTTTATTTCAGTAAAAGTTAAGAAAAATTTAAGAAAATCTCAGGCTCAATTTCGGGAAAAGTTAAGAAAATTGAGGCTCAGGCAAAATAATGATTTTCTTATAACAAAGACGTGTACTCCATAAAATTATGTAAAAGATTTCATATTCCTACTGTAATGTGATAGAGAGGTAGAGGAATGGGAAGTTTTATATTTAGCTTCATTTTCTATATTTTTAACAGGTCGTACCTTATCCAACATACTCCAAGCTTGAAGTGCGCATGCAGAGATTTGTGCCGTGCTTGGAACAGAGCACCACTAAAAGTACGTATTGGTCTCATTCTCTGTATAATTGTCTTCTTCAAGGACCGACAATACGTTTACCCTGATAACCATTTCTTTGACTTTCTCTAATGCGAATTTCAATGGTCGAAATGTTTTGTTCGAATTAGAGAGAGATTCGAATATTATAAGTCTCATAATTTGCTGGAAATTGTTACGATGGTAAGTACCAGAACTAGAACTGTATTTGATTGTTTTCAAATTACCATTCCTCATTTATGACTAAATAAACTATGTGTCTACAGGACCAACTTCAACAGAAAAGCCAGGCGGTAACGTTCACATGGAGGTTGCTGTTGGCGTTTCTATCTCCGTTGTGGTTGTCCTGTCAATTCTGGCAGGTTTTTTCATTTACCGTAGAAGAAAGTCCAACGAGGTGCCGTTTGTGATTATCAACCAAAGTACGCTCGTTTTCTCTTTTTCAATTATTTTTTCTGTTCAATATAACTTATTACACTTACACATTACTTACTATACGACATGGAATGTACATAACTATACTACAAGAACGACCCCACGGAGTGGAAGATGTAATGACAACTCCGTGTCCTTTAACATAAATAACACGTAAGAAAGCAACTGTTGTAAACTTTATGCTCTTGTGGATCAGTGCAAGACTTGACAGTAAACTAAGCTTCTCTTTGGATATATAATAGCATTGAATCAACCCAATATTTACAATAATTACATAAATCTTGTTCTATTTTGAAACTCTTAACTTAAACTCGTAACGTTACTCAACCCAATATTTGCAATAATTAAATAAATCTTGTTCTATTTTGAAACTCTTAACTTAAACTCGTAACGTTACTCAACCCAATATTTGCAATAATTAAATAAATCTTGTTCTATTTTGAAACTCTTAACTTAAACTCGTAACGTTACTCTATTGCTGTGTACTCTTAATCTCAACTCGTAATCTTAACTATGAACTGTGAACTGTGAACTATGAACTATGAACTGTGAACTATGAACTGTGAACTATCAACTGTGAACTATGAACTGTGTACTGTAAAGCGAATGCTAAGCTTGATATACGGCGAATTGCGGAGGAGTGCTACTCGTGACGAAGTTTCCAACAACAACAATTAAAACACAGCTTCTGAAAATACATATAAATACACATAAATAACGTACTACCAATAAATAATTAGGCTTGTTTCATATTTTATGCCAGGCTAGCCTGGAGCACATAGATCTTTTTTATCATGAATTGGAGGGGGTAATTATGTGTCTAGATGTATTACTTTATAGAGGGGGGTGTTTTCTGATGATGATTGGGGCAGTTATGGGACCAACTATGACTAAAGAAGAAGAAGTAGCTTTTACCAACAAAATAAATGAATGCTACTTTCCCTGCGTTATGACCAACTTGCTCAAAGTTTCGTACATATTGAGTAGCTTTAAGTACAACAGGCCCCCTCGGCGCATCCCTGAATTGGGGTATCGCAATATAGCTGGAAGATTGTCCATGAATAAACGTGTTCTGTTACCATGAACATACAATGCTATAACTACCATCATAGTTACACTATTAACTATGCTGCCATTGTCACATTTAACTCATCATCAGCGCAATTGAGAATTAAATTGAGACTATTTTCAGGATATCCTGGGAATCAATTGACATTAGTGTGCCATTTTTTCCACCCTTAGACATCAGTGATGTATGCGATGGAGTGCTGTGGAGTGTAATTTGCTCAAAAGTACCCTTAGAAATTAAAAGGACAAGAACAACACCCATCTCTCGATTTATTTCTTAAGTTCCTAAACAGAATAGCATTTCAGTGATTTTATTTTAACAAAAATAAAACAGATCGATAATGATACAGATGTGCGAAAAATACCATACCTATGAGCTCAGGAGGCACGTACCAGCATGGACGTAGGAACCGAGGGCGCAAGGGGCAAGAAGGGACGTGCCTCCCCTTTTCACAACTTTATATGTAAAGCACCCCTTTTCCACCTACAGAGTCTCCGTTTTTGCTTGCTAAGGTGCCCCATGAAGATGTGTGCCCTCCACTTTTTGAAAGCTTCATACATCCCATCCATGTGTACCAGTGTGCGATTGCGACTGAACGCCTCTTCTCTCACGCCTGCTATTTTTACATCTATTTTAAAAATATTTTTGGACATTTATGCTATTTATAGTTGTGATTTATATGCATGTAACTTTTACAGCACGAGTCTATGTGTCCTACTATGCAGATTCAAGGAGATATCATTCCAGTTTGTTGAATCTAGTTGCAAAACTAAGACGTGCTTATTCAGTAAATTTGATCATGGACTCATACTGTCAAACTGAAGTGGCCGAGTTGGGCCTTGCAAGATGGTGCCAAAAGCAACTGTCAGAATCAGCACGGATTGTGATGGTAGTATCGAAGGAGTACCTAAGGGTTAGTAGTTTAATGCCTAAAGGTTGGCAGTTTAATGCCTAACTTCTGAACTGCTGCCTACGTTGTGTGCCACTGTTCTATGTTTTAGCTAAGTTTTTGATGCCCAGTCGAAGTGTTTCAAAATTTGGGCATGTTCCATTGCCAAAGCTCTTTTTTGCTTTGCATTCATTGTAGGCTTGAATTGATTGAGGGTTCATACCCCTCCTAAGATATTTCATGAATATTTTGCTGTTCTCTCAAATCATCAATTCTCTCAAATCTACTTTGAATGTATTATTTTTTGAATAGGCATAATGACTTTTTCTGCTTTACCAAACATGGCATAATGACTATCTACCCTATTCGTATCGTGTCATCTGAGTGACCCTCTATCCACTATTTTCTCAAAAATAACTTAACTCTTACTGAATTTCTCTGGAATCGGCAAAACCTTCTGAAAAATGGGCGAAGAAATCTTCTAAATTCCCCTTAATATCCTTGAAAAAATTGATGAGAAAAGAGCGGAAACACTGTTGATGTCTACTTGAATAAGATTGACGGCCTACAGTTTACAATTATTTTGTCATCTACCATGCACAGGGGGTGATTTCTAGGGGGTTCAGGGGTTGGAGCTCCCCTTGTTAAAATTTCTGTTCATTTTAGGGGCTCAGCCCCCTACAACTCTTACATTGGCGTGGCTTTTCAGAGTTTGTTGGGCTTGCTTCCGAAGTGCTATGATCAAGTGTGCACTGCTATATGGTTATTGAGGCATTTCTTATTGTTGATTATACTATATCAGTATTAAACTAAATTATCATGTTTCCATCCTTGAAAATATGGGTGTGGTTGTAGCTGGGTCACGCCCAAACTATGGGCGTGGTTGTGCCTATAGCCCCCCATGTTAGTATTTTTAGAAATCACAACTGATCATGCATTGAAGTTGAATTGAAATGCGGTTTTATAAAATAGTATTGAGAGGTGAAGTTGGGCGCCTAATTATATTGACTATTTATAGAACCAATCAATGGTTGACTTAATGAAGAATTAAGAGCAACATAATGGATGAATGAAGTTGCTAATGAATAAATGAAAGAAAGATTGAATTAATTAATTGATGAGTGGATATTGATAATGGATGAATCTGGGATCAAAAGTCTGCCATGCTGCAGGAGAGTTGGCCACAGTATTTTCTGTAATCTTTTTTTTAGTAACAATAGTTGGTCAATTGGTCAAAACGCCCCCTCGCCCAACAGAAGGTGCCTCGGCACATCACTGGGATGAATGAAGCCTTCATTCATCCATTATGTTGCTCTTACTTCTTCATCAAGTTGCTAATGAATAAATAGAAGAAAGATTGAAAGAATTAATTGATGAGTGAATGAGTGAATGAATGAGTGAATGAATGAATGAATGAATGAGTGAATGAATGAATGAATGAATGAATGAGTGAATGAATGAATGAATGAATGAGTGAATGAATGAATGAATGAATGAGTGAATGAATGAATGAGTGAATGAATGAATGAATGAATGAATGAATGAGTGAATGACAAATGTGCAGTTGGTTATGTGTTGATAGTTTTCTATTGCTCTTCATTCACTTCTAGATCTGTGAGAGGTGGCAAAGTGGTTCAGCTGATTTGCATGAAGTGGATGATATCAACGTGAACCGTGTTTGTACTGAGCTTCAGTACATTATCAATCATATTTTTGAGAGAAGAAAAAACTCATTGTTAACCATTGTTCTCGCTGACGTCAATCATAGAGATCTGCCAGAGCCGTTTCGAGGTATGCAAACTTTTCAATGGCCTGAAAACGAGAATCAAGAGCGCGCTATTTTGTGCAATGTTTGTGAAGAAGAGGTCATTACAACATAGTAGATATTTGAGTCATTCGGTACTGTTAATGTGTATGTTACGAAAAATGTTCCTTTTGAACGTTTTGAATATTTATGGACATCATCATCTCTTGCTCTCAATGTTTCATCGCGTTTTTCGATGTTTATCTGAAAAATTTAGTTCTAGTGCATGTATTGTTCGAATATGTATATATTAAAAATAGCTGTGCGTTGTCACTAGAAGTTGCTATTTACTTTCTGGCACACAAAACAGGGTCGTAAACAGAGAGAACGAAAGTAAATGCAGTTGAACCTGCCAGAGGAAGCAAGAATTTGTTCGACTCATCGAGGTTCCGACTTATCAAGATTTACATCTCTGGAGGTTGAATTTTGCTTCCACATGCCCCCGGAGAACAATGGATCTAGAGGTGGACATTCAAGTAGAAATAAACCACTAAAGTTAATGTGGGGGCCGTAGTAGCACTTTTTCATCTAGTAAAGCCAAATTTTGGGGTTTCCCCAAGTCCATTCAATTGCTTGGATTTTTCGTAAATCATAAAGTAATGAAAAAATTTTCATGAAGGTTCCAAACCATTTGATTTTGAGGATTGAGTTTAAATTTGATCCCAAAAAAATCAGATGCGGGTGTTGTGTGCCAGTGCATTGTACTTGACTGCATAAATAAATAAGCCACGCTCAGTTTTTGGACCTTTCCAATCCAAGATATGCCTAAATGTCTGCCAAAACACTGCCTTGACCCACTATACAGAGTTCTCAAATGGTCCTATTTGCCCCCATTTGCCATTTGAAAAAGCGTAGCAAACGAGAGCTTGCAGAAGCTATATCACATTTCCTGAATGCAGTTGCCTCAAGAAGCAAATGCTCATTTGAAATGAAAGGGCAAACAGTAAATTTGAATGACAGAAATGGACTGCAAGCCCCGTGCTAATTGAAAAATCGTCACGAAATTCGTACGACGGTAAAAATTTAAAGATCGTGATGATTTTGTGATGGTTTCAATATAAAATGTTGATCAAGATTGCTGACAGGACTTTTTGATCGCATTTTCTTTGAATCCATTTCTAGTTGTGATTGAGCTTTAGCGCTCAATCCCGGGGGAGTGTTGGATACTTTGTCACGTGTGGCACTCCTCCGCAATTCGTCGTATATATATCTAGCTTAGCTTTCGCTTTACAGTTAATAGTTCACAGTTTATAGTTAAGAGTCACGAGTTACGAGTTGAGGTTAAGAGCACACAACCAGTAGTGTAACATTACGAGTTTAAGTTAAGAGTTTCAAAATAGAACAAGATTTATGTAATTATTGCAAATATTGGGTTGATTCAATGCTGTTATATATGCAACGAGAAGTTTACTTCATTGTCAAGTCTTGCACTGATCCACAAGAGTATAAAGTTTACTACAGCATGGATACCCTCTGCACGTAGCCATAGATTTTTCATAGGCATAATACTTACCTATATGCACGCCTTTTACAGCAATAATATAAATCAAATTACTAGTCCGTTTTCCGTGAATACGGTATCCCAACTACCCTTGATTGTCACAATGAGATATCTCTATTGTACATCTTACTTAATGTATTGCTTCTATCTGGATAGCGTATCCCAGTTGCCTTTCATTTTAACAATGACGCACAATTATGATATATATTATTAAAGTGCTAGACCGTCGCATTACTTCAGAACCAAACACTTTTTCAATATATCATCATCATTGCTGAGGCTTGTCCCATTGAAACACATATATTTGCTGTTGCAATACATAGACATGGATTCATACATCATCGCTATCATCGCTTACGTTTATCCTAAACATATATTTACCGTGGCATCACGTGCTTGACCTATCCTCTTACATTTCTACGGATACCTGGCAAACCTACCTTGTCACAGTGGTACCCTGTTAACTCTACACTGTCTTAATAAAGTCACAATCCACATTTGCCATCGCTTTGCATTATCTGCTTTTAGCGACTAGGGGTAGTTAAATGTTACTACCTCTAACAATTCCATTTCTGGTTATGTTTCGCCTATCATTTCATACCTAGATCTACCATTTATACTGCTATTTACTTACTTACACCCTTGGACTACGAAATAATAAACTTTTCAATTGCACAGTTTTTCATTAGAACTGCATATTTTGTGTGGAACTGCACGTGTTGTGTGGAACTGTACGTTAAAAAAGACCCTGGATATCATTGGATCATTTATGGAAATTTCTCTGGTGGAGACTTAATGCACAGGAGCGTCAAACCCAGGGCCGTGACTGGGTTTTTGCATCCTCCAATAGTTAGGTAAAGATTTCAGTTAAGGCTGAACAATGATTGACTGACAATAATGGGAAAAAGACGCAGCAAGTAATTTAACAGATCCATAAGATAATAAGGATCAAGCAACTTAGGTTTCGAATGAGCTTCTCACGAGTTTGTAGCTCAAATGCCCCCTTTCAAATTCCTCTTGCAAATACGCGTTTGTACCTGCTGCATATGAGTGAGGTAGTATAGTGGTTAGAGCGCATGCCTCCCATACGGAAGGTCTATGGTTCGAGCCCGACTCAATGCCCTGACTGAACGCTCGCTCACTGTTCACCCAGCAGCAAATGGGTACCCAGTGGCAACACTGACGAAATAAAGGTGGCGAGGAAAGGATTTGGCCACCCTACCTCACATGCCGATGGCTCAGGATAAGTGTCCTCTCTAACAGGCACTCCCCTACGTAAGAAAGTATACGGGACTACCTTTACTTACTTACTTCCCTGCTGCATACTTTTATATAAGAGTGAATAAGTTATATAGAAGAATGTATAGAAGTTCAAAAAAATATTAATTCTGAGAGTACCTGAAATTTAAGAGTAATTTATGAATAATGCAAGACTAAAAACTTCATCAAGACTTAGAATGTTTGAGCATTCGAGTTAAAGTAATATTTGTAGACGAACGTTTGCACTATTGATACAATATTTATCATTCTGCTCTTCCTTTGACTTGCTTTGTGATGACGTAAGACATCGACAAAGATCTGAATACATTCCTTTCATTTTCAGACAAAGCTATACCTTTGAAATTTAATAAGAATAATCTTGGGCTGAAAACTTGAACAATTGAAGAATATTGAGGCTCAGAAAAAGTGAAGTATTATCCTAAAAACAGTGTGTAGTCATGGTGATGATGATGATGATGATGATGATGATGATGATGATGATGATGATGATGATGATGATGATGATAGTGATGATGATGATTGATGAGGATGATGATGA
>WIPJ01000132.1:285627-304040 GCA_018155075.1 Cassiopea andromeda
ATGGGGATGATGATTATGATGATGATGATGATGTTGCTGATGATGATGATGTTGCTGATGATGATGATGTTGCTGATGATGATGATGATGATGATGATGATGATGATGATGATTATGATTATGGGTCCAACCAGGCCTGTCCAACCTGGCCCCATTCAATGAAAAGCAGACTCAATGGCTCACGCTACAGCTCTGCTGAGTAACTGTTGGGGTTACAGAGTGGATTGAGTGTAGCCGACTCGATCACCTCTTTTAAACAAATTACAGGCGAAAAATGACCCCAGGGTCAATCATAGGCCCCCTTCGGGGCGAAATGGAAAAGACAGACAGATGATTATGATGATTATGATTATGATTATGATGATGATGATGATGATCATGATCATGATCATGATGATGATGATGATGATGATGATGATGATGATGATGATGATGATGATGATGATGATGATAATGATGCACCATAGATAAACTTAAAGAGTAAATGCCCAATTGTTTACAATGAACGTAACCCACCCAAGAGCACTTATTGTAATCATGCATTCTGTAATCGGATTTTGTTCATTTCTGCAGGATGTATATTCATACACAATCGGAGATGTGGATAAAACAGATAGGTTAGATGTTCTTGTAAGTAGATTTTTGACATTGTTGTTGTAATTCTACATTAAATTCTCAATCCGCAGAAGTGTTTACAGGAGGGTTGAGTGATATTAATGAAAAAAGTATTGTAGAAGTAACGTAACTACAGGAGAAGATAGCGGTTAAGTCATTGGGTAGTGCAGGTTAGCTTGTCCCATTCTCATTCTGTGTCGATATATTATGGAAGGGATGCATCGAGTGATTTAATGATTGAGAAGTGATAGTGACCATCATTGATAGTAGATACGTGGTTTTTATAAGAAAGTGTTCTACATGAAATAAGAACTTCTGTTATTATCAATTCAAGTGTACATGGAGCTTTTTCATTTAAACTTCGATTTTTCTGTGTCCAAAATGTCATGTATGTGGTATTGGCTACCCTCTAACAGTTTAACTTCTGTTATTTACCAAGATCTATCGTCATTTCAAGTGTACATGGAGCTTTTTCATTTAAAGTTCGATTTGTCTGTTTGCAAAATGCTATATATGTTATGCTACTTCCTTTTAAATGTTAAACTTATCTTATTTGCTAAGATAGCTATATCACCATTTCGGGTGTATATGGAAGTTTTCTCTTTCCACTAATGTGCATGCGCAGGAGATTGGAACTCAACAGTTGCTGCTAAGTAATTAAGAAAGTTTTGATCTTGAAAAAGAATGTTTCGGTACTGGAGCTGAAAAAATTTTCTCTTAAAGAAAAATGTATAGTATATTAAAATGTATATTATATTATATTATATTGCATTATATTTTACGTGCTTATTCAGAATTCTGTCATATTTTTCTATTTTTAAAACAGGTCGTGCTTTGTCCAGGGCTATCCAGTGGTAGTGTACCAATGCAGAACTTTAAGCCTTGCTTACCAACGGTTAGCCCGACGCAGACTCCCACACGGCCCCCCTCAGGTAAGCTTTTAGTTATCTGTTTAGTGGTGCATCACTCCTAGAAACAGCTTGTTTACTTGCAATAGAGTTCATTATTGATGACGTCATAAAATTCACTTAGAATCTTTATATTTGACTGCATGGAGTGAGTAAGCATGATAAAATAGACATGTATTGAGAATTTTAAGCAGATGTTGCCAAAATTGGGTGAAATACGACCATTTGGCGGTCGCATACAAACCACTGTATTGTTCTCCTGGCCCTAAAAGTGTAAAACAAGCCTCAAAATACGGTGGATTTGTTAGGAATTATGTAAACATTCAATTGTTTATATTTCGATCATTATTTTGCAAGTTGAACTCAAATTTGTCAATAGTAGTTATTTCTAAGTGTTGTTTTAGAATTTAAAGCCAAAATTAAAATATTCAAAAAATACTGTTTTTGTGACGTCACAAAGTAGAGCTACGTTTGATAATATCTAAATTGGCTCCTTGGATGGGATTGAAGATGGGTCATCATTTGCTGTTAAATTTGCTTGACTTATGAAATCAAAAGATTTATTTTTTTTCATATTTTCTGACATAGATTCTAATACTATATTTGCTGTGACATTTTTCGCCATTGTGGTTGTTCTGTCTTCGCTCGCTGCCATCCTAGTCTATTACAAAAGAAGGACCAGAAGCCCATCATCACGTGATGTTCACCAAGGTATGTGTATTTTATTTTATGTTGTCTTCTATTTTTCTTTTATTTATTTCTTTTATATTTGTCTTTCATTTTTTTTGTTTAATTTTTCTTTTGTTTTTCAATGATTGGATTCTTTTACTTTTTCTTAAAGTCTTTTATTTTATTTCCATGAAATATTTTGATTTTGAAGCATTTTTTAATATTTATTATTTAATATTTTTAATATTTAACATTATCTTGAAATATTTAACGGAATTTTTCAGTTTTTAATGGCTTCAAGCATTCCATGTGAGCAGCATTCTCGTAAAAACTTTTATATTATAAATGCGTTTGTCAGACAAGATTACCTATCCAAAGATGCTTACTTAAAAACAGTAACACCCAGGGGGGCTACTCGAACATTTCGCGAGTTCCAAAATTTACCCAAAAGTATAAAAAAACTCCCACACACCCAAAAATATCATATGAATTACTTGATAAAACCCATCCAGAATGGTGTTTTAAGAATGTAGCAAATTGCTATTGAGAAAAATCTTAGACGGATTTTTGTAACTACTGACTTAAAGCAACTTTATCATAACATGTCTTCGAAGGTAGACACACAATAATATGCAGACCAAGTGATGCGTTGTAGGGAACTAAAGGGAAATATCTTCTCAAAGTAAAGGCTTATAATTTGAACAACTAATTAGCAAACTATGAGAGCCATGTAGCGAAATCCATTTTGTGAATTCAAGGTACAACCAAAACTGAAAAAATCAATGGATGCCCATCTTACTAGCCCATAGCTATTACCATTTTAACAAGCCCATAGATTAAAGTCAAACTAACATGCGCTACTGATGCTTTAAGGAAATATCAGATATTTGGGATGTAAAGTAGTTACTAATATCATGTTGTAAAATATTGTTCTTGCTATACCACCTCGTTCCTTACCTTTAAATTTTTATAGTAGGTACAAAGGAACATTCTATAATGTTTTGTCCTCATTACACATATACAGCCTAGCCAAAATGGCCCACTTCTGGTGGGCCAAGCCAAAGATCGCAATGCTGGGTAGTGGGACAGACAATGGGCCACTTACTCGCCGCTAGTCAGTACGGTAAAAGATGACCTGAGTTGTAGCTACAATGTAGATTGATGATTGAAGTGAAAGCATGTATTTATGTTTGTATGTATGTGTTTATAGCGCACACTATTCCTTGCCACAAGGCTTTTCATAGCGGCATAATTTAAAAATGGAAAAATATTATAATTGCTATGACAAAAGTTAGAAAACAAAAGTATCTGAGATGAGTACCCTAGTTTCATATGTTGTGTTCACATGTTCACATGTTATGTTCGCATGTTGTGTTCACATGTTCTGTTCACATGTTCACATGTTCAAATGTTTTAACAATCCCTAATAACCTAATTCAATATTTGCTTTCGATCTAAATTGTCCATAAGAAGAGGCATTTTTAACGCGACTTGGCAGCATGTTAAAGTCACTGACACCATTAAAGCAATGCTTTTCGTGAGTAAAGTTTCTTGAATAGGATTCTCTAAAGAAATGTTTTGGATGGTGTGTATGGTAGCAATGGGTGATGTCTGCTCCCTGTCGTTAATCACATGTGTATTTATAGTTTTTATATATGCAGATGTCACAGAACAAGTCTATGTGTCCTACTATGCTGATTCAGAGAGGTATCACTCCAGTTTGCAAAATCTGGTAGCGAAGCTAAGACGTGCTTATTCTGTAAATTTGATCATGGACTCATACTGTCAAACTGAAGTGGCTGAGCTGGGACTAGCAAGATGGTGTCAAAGGAAGCTATCAGTATCTACAAGGATTGTGATGGTAGTATCGAAGGAATACCTCAAGGTCGGTAGTCTTTTGCAGATATTCTGTACTGCTCCCTAGGGTGACTAATACAAAACCAGGTGTGCAACTAAGGGAGGGGTCCTGGGAGTCTAGGCCCCAGCACTTTTCAGTAAAAGAACGGAATTGCCCTTTTTGTAGTGCCCTCTCTATTGAAAAGGACGTATCCCTAACATGGAAAAAGCGTGGTTACAAGAATTTTCCGGGGGCTTAGCCCCCGTCCTCATAATTTTCCTTTCTAACGTGACGGGAAATAGCAATAAGAATTATTGGCCAGCAGAGCAACGACATCAATATACCTCAACACAGTATTTCCTCCAATTAAGAATCTGCAGAACAGCATTCGAAGATCGTATCTTCTTTGAAAAGTTTTAGTTGGCCCTTTTTCGTGGATTAGACCCCAGCCCCCGAAAATTCCTAGTTGCGCGCCTGCAGACTATATCTTCCCTAAATTCTGATATCCAGACAAGGTGTATTTATTGTTTGATCACTCTACTCGGAGAAGCTTCTTAATTATTTTGGTATCTCCGGTCAATAATCGCTTTTGAGAGTTGACTTATCAGCCGTCATGCATCGATATTCAAGAGAAAGCACAATAAGTTTGTTAATCAGAAAATTATAATTAGCTGAATATGTGAATGATAAATGAATCAGTTTTTGATTTGATGAACTAATGAAGCTCTTAGCCACTTAATGATCCAGAGAATCATTCGATCACTCAATCAGTCGATGAGTTCATCGAACAACCAACCAAAGCAAGCAGAGTGTACATTAAATTAGTTCAATTACACGCATTTTTTAATAAGGAACCTACAATACTCGCCAAAAGTCCAGGGACACTTTGTATATTTATAATCTGGACGGAGCATTCACCCCCCTCCTTCCCCTAAACAATGTTGGTTACTGGGAGAAATACATGTGGTAACGGAATTATTTTTCGTGCATAATAACGCCAAGTGTTGTCGGGAATTGCGCGGCCGCATTTGCGTTTGCCAGATTTATTTATCCATACATTTGATTTTGCTGACATTGCGACATTCATTTATTGATGTAGTACAATACTGAGATTTTTCCTTCACATGTCAATCAAGCCTGTCATTTCGTAACGATTAAAATAATCATGTTAGTTGTTTAATGAGGGGAGTTGCTTGATGCTGCCGTAGAATGAAGAGTGATTTTAGAAGAATGCAAATGATTAAAACGTACTATTGAGAGATTTCTTTGATTTACCTCAGATCCTTATACAGCGGTCGCGGCGACGGGGGGCCGGGGGGCCTTGGCCCCCCCCCACTTTTTGCTAAGATGAAATTTGCGCATTTGTATTTTACTGTTCTTCGTTAGTATGTATTTATAAATTTTTGTTCATAATTCGAGGTATAAAGGGCTGTTTTTCGGGGTATCAAAAGCTCTTTGGGACGCACAATTTTATCTGTCATCCAAGCATAGTGGGGCAGATTTAAAATTTTATCGAATTTCTGGCCCCCCCACTCAAATACTCGCGCCGCGACCCCTGTTATAAAGAGTTAGCGAGATAGGGGAAACCTCTCCTACAAGTGTCTCAGGAACAGACCAACATTGTTTTAGGGGGCGGGGGGTGCATCAAGGCGTGCTGAGAAAGCTATAGTTTTTCATAATTTTTTGGAAGTATCCCAGGAACTAATGGCAAGTATTGTAGCTCAAGGCCTAGTTTTTGGTGTCCTCCTTTATATTTAGACTTCAGTTGACCACATTGTACCACGATAAGTCTTATAAGTTTCTTACTTTATCTGGACATAATTTTGCTGTAATATGTTATTAAAGCGCAAGGTAGAACGACACAAAGAAGGCAAGAAGGACGTATTGTAAAAGTGAGAGTATGATTTACTGAGAACTCATTAGCTATGAGTTAGCAATGAATTAACCAGTGGTCATGTTCAATTAGTGAAGTTTGGTAGAAGTTAAGTGCTTTGTTTCCACTTCTAGATCTGTGAGCATTGGCAACGAGATGCAGCTGACGTGCTTGAATTGGACAGTGTTAATGTGAATCGTGTTTGCACTGAGCTTCATTACATCGTCAACCATATTTTTGAGGAGGGGAGGAATTCCTTGTTAACCATTATTCTCGCTGACGTCAACCGTAAAGATTTGCCAGACCAATTTAGAGGTATGAACACGTTTCAATGGCCTGAAAATGAGGACCAGGAGCATGCCATTGTTTGCAATATCTGTGGAAGAGAGGCCATTACAGCATAGTGGAAACAATTGTCAGTTTTGGTGCCTGCTTTGTTTGAACATTTGAGTATTGCATTACACAGGGAACCGTTATTAATTGCGGTATGCGGTTAAGTAAGCCCTTTGACTTGCTTGTTGGCAAGAAACGCTCAAATAGTTTTCGCTTTGAATTAGGAATTGAGATATTTCCAAAGCAAATAGGTCACGTTAGAGTTGGTTTTTCGTATTTGCTCATAGTTTATGATAACAAAAGGGTGGGACCTCCTGCATACGTCTTTAATTTAAGCAGGGTTGAAAAGAGGAGGATCATAGTGAAATTAAGCAATTTAACTGAATTTATCCATGTGTTTTTTACAGCTGACAGCACTGTTTATTAATGTGTTTTCTACATCATACTCGTAGAATTGTTTGCACTTGTATTTAATGGTTGCACAGTGTGGACTGGAGTGTCAGTAGTGTCGTGTGCAGTTCTTGGTGTGCCTTATGTTTTATTTTTGTCGTGTCGGACATATCGTCGTCTGCTCATGCGTGCTACACACCAGTACAGCTTCTATTTCAGCTAATGTTGCAGTAATTCACATGCCCTCCTCCACAATGTTTCTGTTTAAGAGCTAATCTTGCTTCTTTATATCTAGGTTTGGTATTCAAGTAGTACAGTTGCGATAATTATCTAGCCTAATTCGGTTATAATCGATTTTGAGATTCCTAGAATTAGACTACGAAGTATACCGGATCAGTTTTCATCCTATGCTCAAGTGTGACGGATCACAAGAGCCGCTGTGAGACTTTGAAGCCCGGGGGGGAGAAAAAGATAGGCCCCGGGAAAAATCTGGGACTTAACTCTCGAGAAAATACTATTGATTTGACATTTTGAGGCACCTTGGACTTTGAACCATTGAGGTTTATGAGGCCCCTAGATCTTGGGGCACTTTGACATTTTACCCCCTCTGCCCTCTCTTAGTGGCTTTCCAGATCACTTTCCTTCACACCGTGCCGGTACAAAATTGATTCACATCGCTATTGCATTCACACTGTACCGAAACAATCAGGCGCGGATCCAGCGAATCTGGTGACCGGGTTCAAGCTTGAAATTCTGGGGACCACGCCCTTTTGCAGCTTAAGACATACCCATTTCTTTCTATTTAACGGAAAGTCATTTGAAAAGCCATCTAAGCGATATGTACTCTCTGAATTCACTTAAACTTATTTCATTTACAGCTGTAATAAAAAAATACCGACCTTTCCTTGTTGCATGCCACTAAATGCATTTAAGTTCATCCAGAGTTCCGTCAGAACGGCCTAAGCACTCTCCATGAATGATTTTCCGATCGCAACCCGGTCAAATCCCGTGAAGCCTATAGAAGTTCAATGGAGTTCCGTATCGCTTAACTCTGACAGTGTTTCGACCGGGTTGAGCTCTGCGAATGAATGATTGACCGGGTTCTAATTTCCTTCTCTTACGCAATTCGAGAGCCATAGATATTCAGCGGAGACGCTTGCTCTGCTATTTGACATGGCAATTTGCATAATTGATAAAGATTCTGTTTGCCTATTGTGTATGTTGTTCTGTTAAGAATGAAGGACAATAATTACAAGAATTTTGATATATTGGTATCCATCCAATCGTAATGAGAGGAAGGAAGGTACTAGATATCACTGGGAATGCAATTCTTAAAACTTTGACCGGGTTTTTGAACCCGGTCAACCCGGTCTAGATCCACCCCTGACAGTTTAGATCCCTTTTATAGATCCGGAATAGAAGTGTTTAAGAATGCATTGAATTAGTGTTACTAATGTGGATGTAAGGTTGATCCGCTGCACTTTTGTGATGGATTAAACTTGATCCGGTACCAGTTTAAATTAGCTTTAGGGCCCAAAGAAATTTGAGTTTCGAGATAAAGTTCTGGAAAGCATGATGAATGATAGGGAGCGCGCCTTAGTTTTTTTAGGTGGGGGTTTATAGCAGTAAGTTTAACGATGGCAAGTGTCACTCAGTGGTGATTTCTAAAACTTTTAACAAGGGGGGCTCTAGGCACAACCACGCCTATAGTTTGCGTGTGGCCCAGCTACAACCACGCCCATAATTTCAAAGATAGAAACATGATAATTTAGTTTAATACTGATATAGTATAATCAACAATAAGAGATGTGTCAATAACTATATAGCAGTATACAATTGATCATAACACCTTGGAAGCAAAGCCAATAGACTCTGAAAAGCTAAGCCAATGCAAGAATTCTAGGGGGGCTGAGCCCCCCAACATGAGCAGAAATTTTGACAAGGGGTCTCCGCCCCCCAGCCCCCCTAGAAATCACCCCTGGTGTCACTGCCATTTTACCAACCACTGTTGCCAACCAACCAGTTTTGCAGAGTTGTCAACCTGTGTTGCTAAGTTAATAACATTCTCTACATTTCATAGCAGCTGCCAATAGGGTGGGGAATCCCACACCCAAATCCCCTCTCCTATATATACGCCCTTGTGAATGATGTTGAGCTTGTAAATGGTTTTTCCACAACCAGAATATCTCGATTTCTCTCGATGTTACCTCCGTTTCCCCCAATTCCTTGGGGCTTGGAGTGTGCCTCTAAGAGGACTTTAGTTCCGGCATCAGCATTTAAGACCGGGTGCCCTTCCTGACATTATCAATGGCCTGAAATGGGCCTCGAACCTTGGACCACGTTGGTCTGAGTCGAGTGCATTAATGCTAGGCCACGGCTGCTCTATAGCCAGAAGGAAGAGACTCAATTCTTTACAGGAAGAATGTGGGTTTTTTACCGAGTCTTTAGAGATCGAAACCCTTTCTTGCCTAGAAGATTGGGCTTTAATTATCCCATTCTTGCAGATGTATCTTTTGTATACTGGGATTTTTAGCTTTAGCTTGTTGCACAGCAACTTAATGAATATACTTTGAAGTGAGTACTTTATGTATTTAATGTTAGGTACCAGGGACGCTGGAACGATAGCGAGGCAGGGGGACTAACGGTAGCAAAAAGGTACCAACTACCATAGGCTACCAAATCTAGTCGTGAACTACAGGGCCCTGAGGCAATTTTTTGGGAATATCAAGAGCTAAAGTTCTCACAACCATATGCACGTTTTTTTGTGAGAAAACCATCATTTTGCCTGAGCCTTAATTTTCTTAAGTTTCCCCGAAATTGACTTTTACGGAATAAAACTGGCTAAAATGGTTTAAACTTTCGTTATTAATATTATATACTAGAATTTTAATTCCATCCTCAATATTTTCAATGCAATCACGACGAAATATCGATTTTTGGCCATTAAAAACATTAAGCTTTGGAATTTGAGCCTCGTGATTTTCTTACGATTTTCTAAAGATTTTGACCATCTGAGCCTCATTTTCTTATAAACTTTTTTTCTTATAAAAGAACGTGTAAATAATTGTTTTTGCAAACAATTATTGCTTAGTTATAGCTGATTTGATTTCCTTTGTACCATATCAATGTCTAGAAAGTGATTCTTTTCCAATGTAAAAAGGGCTCATCTACTCCCCCTGCTCCCCCAATTGAAAAGCAGAAAGGACGCTTCCTCCTTTCCACCCCCCTCCGGCGCCCCTGTTAGATACCTTGTTGGTTTTTAGATGACTTTGAAAATGAATTGTGTATGAGATTGGCTTAGTTTTGAATTTCGTCTCACTCTCGGCTTCTTCTCGTTACGAAGGGCTTGCTATCTATTGAGAAATGTGTATATCCTGTCTTCCTCAAAGTTCAAATCTCGACTAAGGCCATTCACGTATTATTTCATAAGAAACCAGTTTCTAGACCCTAAAATTGTGGAAACTTCTAGAACTACAAGGAAAGAGCTAAGAAACATTAAGCAAATAACATATTGCAACTGTTACCCAGTGGTGATTTCTAAAAATTTTAACAAAGGGGGCTCTAGATGCAACCACACCCGTATTTCTGGGTGTGACCTAGCAGCAACCACGTCCATATTCTCAAAGACGCAGATATAATGCTATAGTTTAGTACCAATAAAGTATAATAAACGATTATAAATGTCTCAATTACCATATAGTAGTGAATAATTCACAGCAATACAAAACACTTTAAAAGCAAGGTCAATACACTTTGAAAAACAAGGCCAATGCAAGAATTTTCCGGGGGCTGAGCCCCCCAAAATGAACAGTACTTTTAACAAGGAGGCTCCGCCCCCCTGAGTCCCCTATAAATCACCCCTGCTGTTACCTGGTTCAATGTAAAGCTGAAGCAAAACAATGTGAAAAATACATTGATTGAGAATTTACTTTACATTGACGTTATTTATTTGTTATAATACTAATAGTATGCCATATTTACAATTTGTTTCTATTTTCACTTTAATCTAGTTCGTAAATTAAAGAAGTGTTTAAGAAACTTTTAGAACTAAAGTGTGGCCAAAAGTTAAGAAATTTTTAGTCCTAGGCCTTGAGCTAGGTTTCTTATAGAATAACGTGTATTCCCATGCAAGTATTATTCATTGGAAAATGCAAGTTGTAACTGAGTTTTACAACGTACCTTAGAAAATGCCAGATTCGAACAGCACAAGATGGCAAGGACAGCACCAGCCATTACAGACTAGGGAGCTTCTGAATGCAACGCCCTAAAATTATAACACATTTGGTTGTCACACCCATTTCAAAAATTTTGCTAGAGGTCCCTCACACTGAACCCTAACATGTTCTTATTGAATTTAAACGACTTAGAAAATTTACCTTGGCAAGATGAAGGGGGACAAAGCCCTCCAGCCCCCTCCGTGGAGCCGTTGCTGTGAGAGATTGTTCAAGGTGCTTGTCGGTGGTAGAAAAACTTACATTGAGTCAGTCAGAGACGTTTTCGAACCTTTGCTTGTTGTGCATACCAGTTCCAACATTTCTACTTCTATTGAAATGTTGCCATTGCCCAGAAAGGTGTAGGCCACATCGATGCTGGACTCGCAGTCTCGCACGCAGTCTCACACGCAGTCTCGCACGCAGTCTCGCAGGACTCAGTCTCGCATGCAGTCTCGCAGGACTCAGTCTCGCACGCAGTCTCACACGCAGTCTCGCAGGACTCAGTCTCGCACGCAGCCTCACACGCAGTCTCGCAGGACTCAGTCTCGCACGCAGTCTCGCAGGACTCAGTCTCTTACGCAGTCTCACACGCAGTCTCGCAGGACTCGCAGTATATGCGGAATGATCCGCAATACATGCACTCCACCAAGTTTACTTGGAGATTTTAGGCTTTCTATGCCTCTTCTCCCCAGGGTCCTTTTTAACATACAAAATTGCACCCCTAGTAAATGGCGTTTTGCCTCCAGAAATTATCTATTTTTTCCAAAAGCTTTGCATTAGAACTAAAGAAATCGCTTTTCAATAAATCAACCGTGGCTCAAATTGTAACTGTATGTGATAAATATGAAATATGGGAATGTCTTCTAAACCATCTTGAAGGATTCAGATGCAGCAGAATTTTAGGTCTTTACCGCTAATGTTGCATGATAGCACTGAATCAAACACTTTCCTGGGGCATTGCCTCCAGACCCCTTTTGTTTCGCATGGTACAGCAGCCAGAGGCATTAAACTGATTGCTACTAGCGCTGATAAATGGCCTTCGCTAAGATTCTAATTCAAACGTATTTGCTTCTATTACACATTTGAATTTCCAATTAGAAAATGAGATAGATACTTTTAAAAGCATCTTTGAAGGGATTTTTCACCAAAAGGTGCTCCCAGTCCTCAAGCTTTTTCCTTGATTTTTGAACTAGCATGTCCCTTTTCTAGGGATTTGCCCCCCTAGTAAATGTATCTTAAAACAGGCTGTACTTCTTCCGGGCCACAGCCTTTCGAAACTGTTTCGAAAAGCAGTTAATGGCCTTGGCTCCTCAACTTCTACAAGTCCATTCCGTAGGTCATTTATTATGCCTAGCACGTGACTTACAAGAAATCAGTTGTTACCTGAAACGGTCATACTGAAAGAGTTAGTGACTGTAACGTCGACATCAAAGTACTTGATCTTTCCATATCAATTTAGAGACGCTATAGCGTATATTATAGTATAGAGATGACTTTTAGATTGATTGGGCTTTCTGTAGTCATAGTCCTTTACATGTTTGACATACTTAGGCCAATGTCATGCCGAATTGCAGTGTCAGCATCGAAGGACAATTCACAAAGATCTGATAGTAGAATGGAATTTGCATGTTTCAAAAAATGCCGCCAGCTGCAATCAGTGGTTCCAAATGTGGTAAGTTGCTTTTGAATTTCAGAGTAAAATTTTCATTCATTGTTGAGAAAATTGTAGTGTGAGAAATCATGAAACTAGATCTTTGCCAACAGTCTAAGTTCTTTACAGCAGGAAGGGCAGTGTAAAGGTCATTGCTATATGTCGACTTATGAAGTAAGGAGAGGCATGGATGGAACACTAGAAGTGAATTGATATCGAAAGCATTCTTCTGTGCCAGTTTTTTCCTACTACCTTCGATATTTTGCACTGGGACATAGTGCTGACACGGATACGTTTGTAATCTATGGTGATTTCACTTCCGCTTTTCAAGCCTTGTAGAACATGAAGCCTGACCTGACTTTACCAGTTACTGTAGCTGCACCCCAACCTATATTCTAGCGACCTCTAGGCCAGATTGTTAACAGTGCTTGGTATGCCCTCATAGCATGCCACAATTCGAAGCCAAGCCGTCGACTTGTTTCGTTTCTCATCGAGAAAACTCTCCTCGTACACGTTTTTTTAAATAGAAAGTTTTTTTCGCCCAGTACTGTTACTCTCTTGCCGTTTTCACAATTCCAGTATCAAACCTTTCTTACGACTTTCTTAGCAAAAAGGCCTTGAGTTCACATGTTTTGCGGATGCACATTAATGGCAAGTGAAAAAGCTCCATGTACACTTGAAATGATGATAGATCTTAGTAAATAACAGAAGTTTAACTGTTAGACGGTAGCCAATATTACATACATGACATTTTGTACACAGATAAATCGAAGTTTAAATACATCGAGACTAAAAAACTGTCTTCTGTCTCAGAAATCCAGTACTGAACTTTCTTAACTTTTTGAGCAGCTGAGTACTACTTTCTTATCAACCACTTTCTTGTTAAAAAAACGTGTACGCTCTTTTCGACGCACGTTGCCATCCTGACATAAAACCTGTTCTTTTGAAATGCTCGTAGTTTTAGTAAATACGCTGTCACAATGCGTGCACGGCATGTTTACATAAGCTGCAATGCCGACCATAGAACATGTAAGAACAGAAAAATAAGTAGCATATTTGTAGGTAAGAAAACGCAGCTTAATTTTAAGCTTGAGTGAGTGTAGCAATCCCATTATTGTTATATTAGTATTTTAGCTTTCCATTCATACACCACAAATTATTTTCCGTACATTAACAAAACAGTGTCATAACTTCCTTCACCACAGCCTACTAGCTTTCTCTCAACACCTTGTTCTAGCTTCCTTTTTCGACGCCGTTTGCTGAATAGCTTCCTCGATTCTCCTTCACACGAAACTAGAAAGGGCGATCGATTGGAAAAGGCGATAGATTAGAAAAGGCGATAGATTAGAAAAGGCGATAGATTAGTCCAATAATTTATTAGAAATAGCATTTACTAACGTTGCTTATGGGCTGTTCAATAATTACATCACGCCTTGTGAGTAGGTGGCGGTACACGCTTTTCATGATTCTCCGTGACGGTATATCAGGAAGGGAAGGGGACGTACTTAATTCAGTACCGTGGCATCACAGTAAAAATTCTTTTTATTTAGACATTTTGCATAATGAAGGAACTCCGACATTCAGCACACAGCCTAAATTAACGAAGTTATCGAAGGAATAGTACAAAGACAGCACATACAGAGAACCTAAAAAAATCGATGATAGAGGTATATAAAGTGCTCAATCACCTAAAACACAGAGTATATGTGGGAATTTTCCATAAGAAAGATGTTCAATATAATCTCCACACAAAGGAATTATGCAAACTCCCTCCAGGAAGTTCCCAACGCTATGGAATGAACTCTCTATCCTTTAGAGGGAGTTTGTTATGGAATACCATTGATGATGAGAAAGTTGTCACCCTCTCTTGAGAACTTAAAAGGGAAATGCGTAGCTGGGATGGCAGTAGCTGTACATGTTTCATTTACAAATAATTTAGTTTTATTGTTTGAATTGATAGTTGGTACTAATTATTTCTATAAACTATATACGTACCCAGCTGTAAATAAGTTTTGTGATATGATCTGATTGATAATGTAGGTGGGAGATTTTAGATGAGGAATGTACTGCATCGAACATTTTAGTTCTTCAGTCCTATTTTCAAATGTTTACATTTTGGTGATTTTCATTCGACCACTCCAGGTTTTGCTCGTCGTCGAAAAATGTGTTTTCACTGGGCATTTAACAATTTAGGAAGGTGGTATTCTAGAAATCCAGTGCAGAAGTGGATACGTTGTATTAAAAGATGTTACTACTCCTACTTGACTGTTGTTTTAGAACTTCTTCGTTGCTGTAGTTGAATAAACATAGAAGAGGATTGATATTTCTTTACTTCTTCCCTAGCACTGAGCTTGCAAAACATTACCTAATTTGAGATAGAGGTAGTTCCCAGAAGTTTTTCAGTTACGCTGCGCGCGCAATATGAGTTGGGATTAACAAACATAGCATCATATTACCAGCCATGTGTCCAACAAAGATCCAAGGACTAATCACTGTGGGGACAGTACAATTCCAATCAAGGTACCCAGATCTTCCTCAAAAAATGTCTTTTAAGGCTGAACGCACACTATGAGCGAAAAGCGAAGCGAACAATAGAAAAGTGACGTCTGTTGAGAATACCAATTCTCTCTGATTCTTTTATTGCAAGTTACCAAGAGAACTTTGAAAGAAAGACTCCAGTTTGAGGTTTTATTTGTAACTTTAATCACGAAGCTTATCCCATGCTCTTAAGGCGTTCTTGTCTAACACACTAATTTCGATTAATTATACACTTCAGTCTGGAAATATAAATTTTTCTTCCAATCCCAATACTAGATTTTATTTACGCAAATGAAATATTAACCAATAATAATCAATTATTTCAACTACGAAATTAAGGCTTGGCTCTGACTGATAACTAAAACTTTTAATGGTTCCTTGCTTCGTTTCCAATACAAGGCATCTACGCAAATAGGAATATATTGCTAATGATGGTTAATAACATTAGCTTCCTATTACCGTGCGCTTCAGGGAATGCTGGGAAACCCAACAACGTCAGAGGAACAGAGAACTGGAGTGTCCACATCATTTCTCAGGTATCTCTTCGCTTCGCTATTTCGACCCTAACGTGCACACCCCCTAAGTCGTTTACCAAGTCAGAAGAGTCCAAAGAAAGCTTGTCTGAGTCATTGCATTCCGTTCTTAAAGACTGCTGGCAGGGCAGGAGTAAAGGGCTATAACCCCCTCATTGAAGCGTGCCACCCCCTGCTGAAGATCATGAACACATTTCTCAGAAGTATAGGAGCAGTTCCAATGAAACCATTGAGCATTTCCTACATTCAGGCCTTAATCTCCTATCCAAGTAGTGAGTCCCCCCCCCGTCGGAAAGTTCCTGGTACCCTCATCTGCTTCTCGCAAAGAATGATTCATGCATTCTTTACCATGTAAGCTGTCAATATCAATCACCGATCCTTAATCAATACACCTTGGAAGAAGACGAAAAGCCCAGGAAGATTCAACATGCACTCTCAAATGAGAAGGGTATGACCAGTGGTGATTTCTAAAATTTTAACAAGGGAGGCTCTAGACACAACCACGCCCATATTATCAAAGATGGAGACACGATAATTTAGTTTAATACTGATATAGTATAAACAACAATAAGAGATGCGTCAATAAAGCAAAGCCAATGCAAGACTTGTAGGGGGTTGAGCCCCCAAAATGAGCAGAAATTTTAACAAGGGGGGCTCCGCCCCCTAGCAATCACTCCAGGGTATGACTTGACCAAAAGCTTATATTATATTAAACCATAGACATTATATTAAACCATTTACTGGGGCGTTGAAACGACTTTCAGAATGGAGGCCTGCTCATTAAATGTGAAAACAGTGAAGCATACTACTTTATGAGAAAATAGGGGGCAGTGTCTCCCTCGGCCTCCCCAATTTCGACACCCCTGATTTGGTCTATCTATACACAGCAGGCTGTAGCACAGAAAAGAGAATGTCTAAGATACGGGTTGCAATATCAGATGACAGCGTCTTCCGTTTTGCAATGTGTATTGTCTTCTCTAATCCTTAGTTAACGAATCTGTTGTCTTTCGAAAGGAAATGTGAAACCAGCTGATGTAGGCGAATTTTACTTCACGATTGTTGCGTAAATGATTCTCCACTAGTGTCAAGGTGACATTTAACTTTATTTTGCAGTGGTACACACCTTTTGTATAAGAATACCTAGCGCTTTGCTGAGCCTCAATACTCTTAACTTTATCTGCTTTTGAGCCATAGATTATCTTAAAAGTTTTCTTATATACCAAAGGTGTAACATCGTCTGAAAATCAAAGGAATATATTCTAATTTCTAGTGATGTCTTACTTCATCATAAAGCAAAATAAAAGTGAAACAGAACAATAAATATTGTATCGATAGTGCAAGAGTAAATACGTCAGGCAGTACTATAGCTTGACTGTATTTCGCATTATTCTTAAATTTCAACGATTCTGAGCCTTAACATATAATAAACATTATTCTTATAGAAAGTGTGTTAGTGTTGCAATTAGTGTTAGCCATGAATGTGAGAATCAGATGACGCGTGGGAATGCCCCTCAATTTTCACAAATTTGTACTTTGTAGAACCAGGGGTGATTTCTATGGGGGCTCAGGGGGGCGGAACCCCCTTAAAACTCTTGCATTGGCTTGGCTTTTCAGAGTTGATTGGCCTTGCTTCCAAAGTGCTATGATCAATTGTGCACTGCTATATGGCTATTGAGGCATTTCTTATTGTTGACTATACTATATTAGTATCAGACTAAATTATCATGTTTCCATCTTTGAAAATATGGGCGTGGTTGTAGATGGGACACACCCAAACTATGGGCGTGGTTGTGCCTAGAGCCCCCTTGTTGACATTTTAGAAATCACCACTCGGTAGAACTGCCCTTGTTCAGCTTATGCAGTTGCCCATGTTTGCTTGTGAGGATTCCCCTTAGTCAATGTGTCTCTACCCACACTTTTTGAATGCTTCCTACTCCTTCTGAGTTTGCATTACACTCTTTTATAGGAACAATGTTTATAAGAATATTGAGGCTAACAATCGTTGAAATTTAGAAATAATTTAAGAATAATGCGAGGCTCAAGCTTCATCAAGATTCAAGAATTTTTTTGTATCCTACCTGTAATGCTGCCTTCAAATGTACTTTTGCATTATCGATACAAAATATAAACTCTTGCTTCGTTTTATGACGTAGTAAAACACCGGAGTGATGGCCCAGTGATAGAGCGTCTGCCTCACAACCGGTAGGTTGTGGGATCGAGTCCCAGCCGAGTCATACCAAAGACTCTAAAACTGGTACTCATTGCTTTCTCGTCTGGCGCTCGACATATGAGAATGGAGTGGAAAAGTTGAATTCGCGGAGCTACGAGGGGACCAGCCCCCCGCTGTAGCTTCCACTGCATTCACAGACGCGTGACCTAGGGCTATAGAAACGGAGATAGGCGCCGCCCTATGCGGCATTGGGCGCGGGAAAGGACTTTGACTTTGTTTTGAATACACCAACAAAGATTGGAATATGTTCCTTAAATATTTAGACTACGTTACACCTTTGGTATTTAAGAATTATGTAAGAATAATTCTAGGCTAAAAGTCAGAAACAGTAAGAATATTGAAGCTCAGCGAATAGCTAGCTATTCTTACAAAAAGAAAGAATATACTGCCTTTATCGGTTATATTGAAATTCCTTTTCTCTTTTTAGCCCGCTCTCGACAGGGGATATAAGAATTGTTTGAAACGATGCATTGCTCGGCAATACAAGAAAGGTATGTTTTGCCTAAATTTATATTTATTTCTATTGACATGTATATTTTTATTTGCTACATATTTATTACATATATTATATATATATATATATATATATATATATATATATATATATATATATATATATACA
>WIPJ01000132.1:305378-315963 GCA_018155075.1 Cassiopea andromeda
TATATATATATATATATATTTATTCATTTATTGTATACACGTTTTTTCTATAAGGAAGTGGTCTATAAGAAGGCAATACTCAGCTTCTCAAGAAGTTAAGAAAGTTTAGTACTGGATTTTTTAAACCTAGGAAAGTTCATAAATGTTTAAAATTTGATTTACCTGTGTAAAAGATGTTATATACTCTATGTTGGCTGCCCTATTACAGTTAATTTCTGTTGTGCACTATGATTTATCATCATTTCAAGCGTGCATGGCGCTTTTTTGCTTCCCACTTATGTCCATGTGCAGACAGTAGAACTAAAAAATTTGCGCTAAGAAAGTTATGATACTGGAATCGTGAGAATGTTAAGAAAGTTTCAGTGCTAAACCAACAAGTTTTCTTATAAAAAAAAGTATATTTATCCATATTCACATATTGTATATCACATTCTGTTACTAAACAAAAGAATTCGTTGGATTTTTCAGTTTTCTTCAACAGTGATGGGTGCTTTTGATGAGGTTTTCAGCTATGAGAATCAGTTGAATTTCCCTTGATTTGGTGAATGGGGAGTCAGTTTGACCCTTTCAATGCATGCATGTTATGAGGGATCAACCCTCCAGGAGTATGTACAAAATTCTTTATAGGCCTTTTCCATTAAAAGGTTGTCAAATTCCGTTGTATAACATCTCGGCTAAATACACGTTTTTTTAGTGAGAAAACCAGTTTACAAGCAGCCTAGTACTAGAGTGATGGCCCAGTGGTAGAGCGTCGGCCTCACAACCGATAGGTCGTCGGTTCGAGCCCCGGCCGAGTCATACCAAAGATTTTTAAAATGGTACTCACTGCCTTCTCGTCTGGCGATATGAGAGAATGGAGTTGGAAAGTTAAACTCGCGGAGCTACCAGTGGGCCAGTCCCCCGCTGTAGCTTTCACAGCATTTGCAGACGCATGGCTATAGAAACGGAGATAGGCGCCGCCCTATGTACCAATGGGCGCGGGAAAGGACTTCGACTTTTTTTGACTAGTACTAGACACTTTAAAATTTAAGTAACTTTTTGAACTAAAAGGAAAGAACTAAGAAACTTTGAACAAATATGGCATTGAAATCTTTAGCCTGGCTGAATGTAAAGCTAAAATAGCGCAATGTGAACAGGATGTTGCTTTAGATTTTAGTTCTCACTGACGCATTTTGTTTGCTCTAATGCCATTAGTTTGCTGCGTCAACGTTTTATGTTTTCAATACAATTTTGTTCGTTAAATTCAAGAAACTTTTAGAACTAAAATATGACTCAAAATTAAGAAACTTTTGCTATTAGGCCTTGATCCACGTTTCTCGTAAAAAAATTTTATGTGGCCTCTTTTTTATGAATTTTTGCAGAAGCCATTTTGGATGATGACGCAAAGAAGAACTTCAACCTACATGGCCTAGATGGTAGGTATTGATACTTATTCAAAACTTCCCTTGTTAGTTTTTCTCTAGGGTACACTCCATGCAAACTGTATGCCAAAAGTTTTATTCGTTTCCACGCTTAAGGTAAAAAAGAAGCTTGGTGCACGCCAAGGATCTTGGGAGCTAGGTCCGCGAAATGGACACAGGGATAATTTTTTGTTGTTAGATTCCTGTATAGCAGAGACCCTTTTGTGAAAGTATTAGGAATAGAGCTGTAAATGTGCTATTGAATTGAAACTGTATTAACCTTGACTTAACTAAGCTATCACATATCATGAATGTTCATAAACGTAGGAGACGGGGGGCAGGTGGGCTGCAGCCCCCCAGGTTGGGCAGAAATCTTTTTCACTCGGGCAAATTGTCTGAAAGAAGAATAGGAAATTTGGGCAGAAAGTTTACAGAAAGTTCACAGCCCCCCTGAATTTGACGTCCTCCTACGCCCATGCGAATGTTACTAAGAAGAGAAATAAGAGAGCTTTCTCTTTCTTCCTTATAATATTCGCACATAAGGAAGTTCTTTGGCTATGGATCTTGCTAATTTGCAATGGTCGAGAGCAGGAACGCCTGTGCTTACTTAAGGTAGGGGGCAAGGCTTCATCTTAGGGCACATCTATGTACATGTATGTTCTACCACGTGATTGCAGTTTGGTCTTGAATATCTCCTCTAGCAGGACGATGTTTAGTTTATCGGTCTCATAGGTATATCAAGTGAAGTTGGGGGTTTAGGGCCTTGCCCCAGAAAAGTTTCCTGAACCAAACTATCTACAAGATATGAGAGATAGAAAGAGTTCAGTATGAAGGGCAACTCTGATCCCCTACCCCCATGTAAGAGGGCATGTTCCTGAACGGGAGCATGGTGGGAGCTATCTTGATTTGCTTATCTAGTATTTCGCAGTAAATAAAGCATTTGCTTGAAATATTATATGTGTTCTCTCTAAAGGAGAGGATGTAGTTGCTTTATGGGGTTTCAACATTGTCTTCCGTTTTGTTGGAGCGGATAATACCCTTATTTGATTTTGGATCCTTTAGGTGAACAAAAATGGCACCCTTGCTTGGATAATGGTGTATCCCACTGCTTCAGAACATGCTTCCTTAGTCTTAGTCGTGATTTTGGATTTATTGTAGTTTCCAAACTTATCACGGGAAGTGTAGTTGCTTTCTTATTTAGCAATAGTATTGAAACATAGTTGATCATACTATGGTGCCTTTCAGATTTCGCTCTGAGGAGAATAAGACGTAAAGCAAACCAAACTAAATGTACGTATGTAAATATTTGGTTTCTCAACGGCAGAATAATTGTAATCTCTCTCTAACGCTTCTTGTTTATTTTTGAGAATTCACTGTTAACAAGGCTCAGTTTTTGACAACTGATTCTCGACAAAATTAAATTGGTTGCAAGCACATTGTTGACCAAGTTGTTCTGCAGAGGCATTTCAGAATGCATTTATATTCTCAAACAGGTCATTCAAATCACCACTTCCTTGACAGATTGCTTGACAACTGGAATTCTGTATGTTAGTACTAATCAAAGTAGTATTAATATGACATATAAAGGAATATGATGCATAAAAGAGTATGACGTATAAAGGAGAATGGCGTATAACGAAGTGTGACGTATGAAGTAGTATGACGTATAAAGTAGAATGACGTGTTAAGTAGTATGATGTATAAGGGAGAATGACGTATTAAAAGGTATGAGGTTGAGAGGGGTATCATGTATGAAGAAGTGAGACGTATAAATGGGTATGACGTAGAGAGGGGTATGACGTAGAGAAGAGTATGACGTATGAAGAAGTAAGACGTATAAATGGGTATGACGTAGAGAGGGGTATGGCATAGAGAAGGGTGTGACGTAGAGAAGAGTATGAGGTATGAAGAAGTAAGACGTATAAATGGGTATGACGTAGAGAGGGGTATGGCATAGAGAAGGGTATGACGTAGAGAAGAGTATGACGTATGAAGAAGTAAGGCATATAAATGGGTATGACGTAGAGAGGAGTATGACATAGAAAGGGGTATGGCATAAAGAGGGGTGTGACGTAGAGAGGTATGACATAGAGAGATATAACGAAAACAAAGGCACATTTTCCAAGGCTTGCTGCGATGCAGAGATACTGAAAATGTTATTGCAGATCTCTTTATTCTTAGTTTCTTCTTTATCTTAATCATAAATTATGAACCTCGAAATATTTTAGTTTATAGATGAGGAAGCTATGTTTTCTCATTTAGATTTGGTGTTTGTTCTGTTAGAGGTTGTACAGTTTGTCTTTTCTTAAGTTCTAAGCCAAACATTTTAGTCAAGGCGCTTCGATGTGTACAACGTTTTTCACTTTTTTAGCCATTTCGTCAATTCAATTAGTGTTAAGTTATTTTCCATTGTTGTGGAAGTAGATGGTGCATCATTGTAGCGACCAAGTTCTTTCAGAAGCTCTATAAAGATGGCAGGAAATAGAGTTCTTCATGAGTTTTAGCCAGGGTATCGTTTAACGTGCAGTTCCACACAAAATATGCAATTCTAAAGAAATTTATGTAGTTCAAACGAAAATCATGTACAATTCACAAGCTTATCATTTAGTTACCGAAGGGTGTAAGAAAATAATTATTAGTAACAGAGGTAGATTTAAACCTGAACAGATAAGAGAAGCACAAGCATAGATGGAATGGTTAGAGGCAGTAGCATTTATCTACCCCTTTTCGCTAAAAGCAGGCAGTTCAATCCCATCTTCAACCAAAAGAACACAGCATCCCTTGATTTCATCTGCAGTTTAAATTTTTCTTTAAAAGCCCTGGTTTTAGCTATCATTGAATTGCTTGTTGATAAGCCTAGCTATTATACATAGTAGAGTCATCACGCTGCTTTCATTAGTTAAATTGCATTCAAGGTCTTCAAAGTAGTGGAAACTTAAGGATGAGGGGGTGATGAGGGGGTGATGAGGGGGATGCTATCCTTCTAATAATGTTAGATTCAAGGATTTGTGGCAGAATATCATAAAAACTGGTTCACAGGTAGCATAATGAACAACGTTCAAAAGGCTTTTTCCCTCCCCTCTTCCGGCAATGAACATCGAAGTGTCCGCCACTGATCTGGCATCCTTAGCCCTTCACCTCTACCACACAATACTCGTAAGTACCTAATTGCCGTCCCCCCTCTAATTGAGTTTTGAAAATTTTCCCAACCTCCCACTCTTAGCAGGACCCCCGCTAATTAGTTTTCGCGCAAAAACTATTTCTTCTGATGTTTCAGCCCCCCGCTCATCTCGACCCCCCTCCCGGCAATTAGGCACTTAAGATTAGGACTTCAGACGTCAAGTAGAAATATGACTTTCTACGGGAAACAAAGCTTCTTGCACAATGGTGTTTGTTTGCAGAAGTTTGAAGCTGAGCAAAACACATTTCTTTTCTGTTTTTACCTAGTATTAATAGATTTTCTTTGTAATTCTAAAAAGTGGGGCTTAAACTTCATGAAAAGTTAGATTTTTTGCTTATTTGAGTTTTTAATTCATTTTTTGTGACACTAATTAGTCCAGTTTTTCACTAAATTTTTCTCCATTTTGACTATATAGCGGTTACTCCTACTAGTGTTCGGATGCTGGTTGCAGGCAGTAAGTGCAAGCCTAGGACAGGTAGGTAGCAATATGTATTTGTAATTATGGCCTACGAATATTGAGAAGAATATTAAGGTTTTAAATTACACTTTTTTTATAATGACAATTTTATAAAAACACAAGCCTGAAATTTGGTGGAGAATTAAGAGCAAGGCTGAGCCTGAAGCCTAGTCGTAGAATCTATCTTTGGAAAACGACGCAGAAGCTTTCCTCTAACAAATGGGCATGAAATGTCCTTTCCTTGTTAACTTGAGGAGAATTGACAGTCTTGACACTTTCTGTTCTTTGATTTTCGGAAATTAGTTGCTCCTAGTGACACTAAATATTGTGCTAACATTAATGCGCAAGAGAGATCATCTTGGTTGTAAAATTAAGCTCTCAATCAATTAAAGCATCCAATCTTGTCTTGTATGTTGTCTTTCTATGTATTTCTAAATGGCCTGCACGCTATAAAGAATTTGTACTTACGGGTAACCCCTCGCACACTTACTGGTGACTCTGATTTGCTTCTGAGAGAATGCCACAAATGAATTACTTCAATTACTGATCAGGTTCTATATTATCGAGGACTTTAATATTCCAAATAACGTCAAGCTATAATACATACACATCAGGTTCGTGTTCACTATACTATATCTACTTGCGTTACGCATTGCCCCAAAAGGCGTTTTTCGTGGGACTCCAAATATGGTAAATTGATGTCCATATAAGATGCTAGTTCTTATACACGCTACTAATTTAAGAACAAATTAAGAAGAAGTCAAGCTTAACATTTGGAGAAAATTAAGAACGGCCAGCCTGAACCTCAAATTGTACTGGTTCGTACAAAAAAGGAATCTATTGCCACCAAATTTTTATTCTGTTTCGCTTGCTTTTGTCTGATCATCAGTAATGAAGTAGAAAATCACTAGAACTTTGAAATAAAAGTTGTTCACGAGTAATTTAAGAATTATTGTAGATTCAAAAAAACCAATCTTAGGAAAAATAAGGCTCAGCAAAAAGTTAGGCGTTTTTATGTAAAGATGTGTGTGCATGAATTGAAGTAATTGTCGAATCAAAGCAAATGCTTTATCTCCACCACAGATTGAACCTCCAACTCACTATGAATAATATGAATTACGGATAAAAGTTAATACAGGGTTTGTGCGGGTGTCGGAATGCTTGGACAGTTATGGAAATTAATAGTGCCATTTTCCAGGACCTGGAAAGTTTTGAAAAAGGTTTTTCAAATTGGCTATGGAAAATTTGAAAAACCTCCCTTTTTCGAAAACGGTTTTGGATTTTTGTTTGGAAAAATTCTAAAATGCCCTTAAATGGATATAACTTAGTGTCATATTAAACACCGTATGTGTTATGCTTGTTCATTTTACAATTATTAATGTAATACATAATCCACCAAGAAAATCATTGAATCTAGCATTGAAAATTGCTTTCTATTTTAATGGAGTTTCAGAATTTGAAGGAAAATGAGTTTCATGGTTTTTGAAATTTGCTATTTTGGCTTTGGAAAAGTTTTGGAAGTATTTTTGAAGTAGCTTGTACAAACCCTACAGGACGCTGATAATACAGTACTTATTCAATTATCCGAACCTCGTTTATCCGGACTTCGATTATCCGGTCCGTAAAAAATGTAAAAAAAGAATTGTGAAAAACCTTTATGGAAAATTTTTGGCATTTTTGATCATATTTTGGGTGTGTTTTTTCTTGCTTTTTTGATTCATTTATACTTTAAGAGTATTTTAGTGTGTTAGTTTGTTATGTGTGCTTTTAAAATAAACTTTCACAAAACTAATCTTGTTTATTTATCCTGGTTCCTGCCGTTATTCGTATATTTTCGATTATCCGGAATTTCGGATTATCCGCACACATCTTGAAATTTCGTGTCCTGAGAAGGCTGGATAATTGAATAAGTACTGCAGTATCATAATCAGGGGTGATTTCTAGGGGGCTCAGGGGGGCGGAGCTCCCCTTGTTAAATTTTCTGCTCATGTTGGGGGGCTCGGCCCCCCTAAAACTCTTGCATTGGCTTGGCTTTTCAGAGTTTATTGGCCTTGCTTCCAAAGTGCTATGATCAACTGTGCACTGCTATATGGTTATTGAGGCATTTCTTATTGTTGACTATACTATGTCAGTGTTCAACTAAATCATCATGTTTCCATCTTTGAAAATATGGGCGTGGTTGTAGCTGGGCCACACCCAAACTATGGGCGTGGTTGTGCCTAGAACCCCCCCTTGTTAAACTTTTTAGAAATCACCACTGATCATAATCTTTCATATGGGATTTTGCTCTCGCGTAACTTTTGCAAGTTTTTGCTTATAAATATATGAAATGATCATAGTAAATCGTCTTTATCTTCCTTGTCCCATTAGCGCTTTGTTTTTTGCTTTCGATAGATTGTCGTGGTATCCCTCGGGACCGTAGTCCTAATTCTACTGTATACCCAGGAAATGCAAATGTGTTTCGTGTTGCATGCAAGAAGGCGGGAAATTTCTCAAAGACATCCTTTGTTGTGTATTGGGAAGAACCAAAAGGTATTACTCATTTGAGTTGTATGAAATCATTTTGGACCATTCAAAAATTACGTAACATCTCAGGGGTATGGTCATTTTTACTACGAACTGTTACGAAATTTTAGGGTAGTGTGGGTGTCATAGCTCTTTTGTTATGTAACAGATTTTTTGTGAAATACATCTTTTCTTGCAACTACATCAAGTCAAAGTCAAAATCCTTTCCCGCGCCACATGGCGTATAGGGCGGCGCCTATCTCCGTTTCTATAGCCCTAGGCCACGCGTCTGCGAATGCAGTGAAAGCTACAGCGGGGGGCTGGTCCACCGGTAGCTCCGCGAGTTTAACTTTCCCACTCCATTCTCATATGTCGAGCGCCAGACGAGAAGGCAGTGAGTACCACAGACACTCTACCACTGGGCCATCACTCTGGTAAATACATCAAGGCTGAGCTTAAAATCTAACGCCTTTTGTGCAAGTATTTATCCTCTACTTTTTTAAGGATTGTTGTGGCATTGTTTCTTGTCTCTGAACTTACACAGAAGTACCAATATTGTCATCTTGTTTGCCAAATAAATGGCCCTGTCCTATCTTTCTCTCGCATTAGGACACTCTCGATTTCTCTCGATTTACCTCCGTTTCCCCCAATTCCTTGGGGCTTAGAGGATGCCTCTGAGAGGACTTCAGTTCTGGCGCGAGCATTTAGGACCAGATGCCCTTCCTGGCGTCACCAGTGATCTGCGGTGGGCCTCGAGCCCGAGACCACATTGGTCTGAGTCGAGTGCATTACCGCTACGCCACGGCTGCTCGCGCACAAGAACACTAAATTGAGTAATTATTTGTTACAGCATGGTAATGGGTTCTATGAAACTTGAGCAGATAGCGAAAACATTGATATCAAGGTTTTTGGACTCGAAATTTTACGTAGCAATAGTGGTGGGTGGTAATAGATTTGCTACGATATGTTACAAGAGTTGGGTGGGTGGTCGGGCGAATTTGGGTGTTACGTAATTATTGAATGACCCATTGGCATTGCAATTTAGCGATGAAGAGTAAAGGCTGGTCCGTTCCTTTTCTCACTACACCTCTCCATTTTTCTTCCCTGCTCCTCATTTACTGTTGGGTCTGTATGGTTAAAGAGCGTATCAACCACTACATCACTCCTCCATGGCGATTGTGTATCTACGCACCAGTGCAGATTTGATTTACAGGTAGAAGAACAAATCCACTCAGGAACAAATGTTAACCTTTTAGGTATAGCAAGCTGGTGTGGTTATAGATATAAAGCCAGAGCGTTCAATAATATTTAGAGTAAGCGGCTGATCATGAATAGTACGCAGCTGTGTGCCATGCAAAGCCATTGACCGTAGTTTAGGCAGAAGTAGCCAGTGATAAATCACGGGCAGAAGCCTTCAATTAAAAACTCTGAAAACATGGGCCAATTTGAGATTCCGCATGTGCGAATATAACGATAGGTAAACGTAAAATGCTTTGTTTTTATCGTGCTGCTTCCTCCTATGATAATTATCTCATTCTGAACAAAGTACCGATCAGAAATGGCCTTTTCAGCTCTTTAGGTTTATTAATACCAGAGACTACGGCAATGGCTCGGTAAGGGTAGATTTAAGATCCTTTTAAGTATCGTAACATGACTTCTTCGACTGAACATACTATTATCTCACTCAAAATTAGTATGGAAGCGATTGGCCTAAACATGCGGCTTCAGAGATGCACCATGTTTGAAACGGTTTGAGCAGTTTTCGCGCGAACATAAAAGCTGACGTGATCACAAGGAACACATTTGTAAACATCCGCTACTGTTCCCGAAACAAGGCAACTGTTATTGGTTTTTTTCTCACGAGATGAAGAAGATTTAGAAAGAAATATAGTAACAGTTTGTGAAATATCAGAATGCGAAACAATAACAATATAAGAAATTTTCATCTTACTTGAATTTACCATCCTTAGCTGGCAGGTCTGTGGAGAAAAACACTGACGTGGCCGTCTAGAAAAGTTACTAAAGTTGGGTAGCGAGATGTTGGCAGACTTGCTATAGGATTGAGGTTTCAATTTTGTGTGATCTCATGTTAGATTAGGGCAACAGTTTCCTGCTGTTTTCCCATTAGAGCAACCAACAAAATGACTTGCGAAAAGAGTTCTGCAACAGTATATTATCAAAGCTACAAGAAAGCCTAGGCTAACAGAACAAACATATTACAGGGCAGGGTCTTCTTACGCAACGGAACGAGAAACTTTAATGGAGTGAGTAAGCTAAATTAGCATACCTTTCACCGGTCTTCACAGATACTGTCTTGGAACATTCCAGAAATCTAGTTCAAAATTGTTTACTGAACAGATACACACGCTTCGAACTCTCCTTTATTTCATTAGCAAGTCGTATTTCCATCTTTTTCGACAGCAGCCATAATTACTTTTTTGTAACTTCAAAGTGAGACTGCATTGAGCTGAGGCTGGACGTATTTTCTCATTGTTTACGGCAAAGAATAAGGAATGTATTAATGAAATCACAGCTAAGTATAAACACAAAAATGGAAAAATTCTGTAGAAACAATTCAACGTTGAGGGACTTTTGATTTGGCTTGCTGCTCCTTGATAAAGACTACGTTATATCAAAGATATAGAATTCCTATCGTTCTTAAACCTTCAAGTCCTACGTTTGGTTTTACTTGCGTTGTATTTTTGTCACTGCAAAATACTGAAGAATGCACTTTGATTTTCCTTGATTTGTATTATTTTGAACAAAGTATTTCTTAATTTGTGATAGTTTGTTGATTTACTGGATTTCAAGCATTTAACTTTCTTCATTTGGCTATCCTTCAGGTTACCAGAACTCGCTGATTACTCATTTTCAAGTGCTTTTCATAGTTAAGCGTAAAAATGTTATTTTCCACCCAGTAGAAGACCTGTGTTGCTATGAAGTGAAGAGGGTATGTATAGACACAAGTGTGTTTTTATATACATACAACATACATACATACATACATACATACATACATACATATATATGTATGTATAATAT
>WIPJ01000132.1:319361-333639 GCA_018155075.1 Cassiopea andromeda
TATATATACATATATATACACATATATATACACATATATATATATATATATATATATATACATGTATATATATATATATATATTAATTTTTTTATGTTTTTATATATCTGTGTTCATTCGTTTGTGTGTTTATACACATACCTCTGTCACATGTATTGTAGTATTAACATTAAAGTCAATTTTGCAGGATGAGCATTCCTATGAAATTCGAAATGTGGATGTCAATGATACGCTAGATATCGTTGTAAGTAGGTTGTTGGAAAACCATTTTTGTAATTGTTAACACATTGTTTTGGAAACTCTCCATCAACATCTTTAGTTTTCTATGCCTGCTACCTGACTGAGGCAAAAAGGAGAACGCGCGTGCCTAATATGGCAACTGATAAAGTAACTGTGATGATGTTATTCGGCCGGCAGAAAATACGCTAAACAAGTATTCCCAGTGGCATGCAAAAGAAATGCATACAATTATAGGTTTAGCATAAATGTTGTTTAAGTGGTATAAAATATACAGACTAAAAATAAATTAGGATAAACTTTCATAAGTGCTTGGATCGAAAATATCATTATCCATATTTTACCCTTGAAGAAATAATGGCAGGAATTGAATAATAATAACTCTTTTATAGTAATGTCCCTTCAGCATTACTTACATATAGAAACTTAAATCAAAAAAGTCAAAGTCCTTACCCGCGCCCCATGGCGCATAGGGCGGCGCCTATCTCCGTTTCTATAGCCCTAGGCCACGCGTCTGAGAAATGCCGTGAAAGCTACAGCAGGGGCTGGTCCACTGGTAGCTCCGCGTGTTTAACTTTCCCACTCCATTCTTACATGTCGAGCGCCAGACGAGAAGGCAGTGAGTACCATTTTAAAAGTCTATGGTATGAATCGGCCGGGGCTCGAACCAACGACCTACCGGTTGTGAGGCAGACGCTCTACCACTTGGCCATCACTCCGGTAGAAACTTAAATACATATAATCAACTATAGTTAGAATAGCAAAGAAATAAAACCACTGATCTTACAGAGAGTCTTTCTTTGAAGGGACATAGATATGTTTTCATTGCTCATCAATTGTCTTCTTAGATGATTTAGATAGAAGTAGCGATGCTAGTTCTCTTATGTTAATTGATATATCGCTCCAGGCTTTAATACCGGCATACGCGATTTTTTTTTATAAGAAAATCATTATTTTGCCTGAGCCTCACTTTTCTTAACTTTTCCCAAAATTGAGCCTGAGATTTTCTTAAATTTTTCTTAACTTTTACTGAAATAAACTGGCTAGAATGGTTTAAACTTTCGCTAATAATATTGTATACTTGAATTTGAATTCTATCTTTAACATTTTGCATGCAATAATGACGAAATACCGATTTATGGCCTATAAAAACACTATATTTTGGAAATTGAGCCTCGTGATTTTCATATGATTTTCTTACGATTTTGACGACTTGAGTCTCATTTTCTTATAAACTTTTTTCTTATAAAAAGAAACGTGTATTGAAATACTTTTTTGAAGATTCAAGCTTTACTTTTGGAATATGAAGATCGTTATCATTTCCAGTATTGTGATTAGATACAGATGGTCTAAGTTGGAATATATTCCATAGACTTTTAGGGCTATCAAAGAATGATTTTATATGTGTGAGTATATTAATTACATTGATATTGAGTCCTTAACTTTATGTTTATGAAGAATTTAGATACATTCGCATGCTCATTGCAGATCTTGCCCTATCCAAGATACGTATCTATTGACATGGATCTGCAGAGCTTTCAACCTTGTGTAGCAAAACCAAAGAGCAGTCCAACTGGTAGGTTGGCCTAGCTTTTACCAAGTTGTAGAAATTTGGCTTTTTTGTGTTTGCTCCGAGAAACTTCATTCAACTTTAACTAAGAATTTGGCCTTTCGGAAATGCGCACTAAGTTATTATTTTGGACGACTTTATTAGCGATCGCAAGGCTAATAAGTACCACCCTCTTATTGGTAACCTCCAGAAATCGTATTCGACGGTAAAAGTTGTCAACCTTTCTCTGAGTGCCCTCGTAATATTTGGAACTTCTTCTGAATCTCTCTTTTCAATGCTCACAGACTTGCATTTTAACAAAAAAACTAAGCAAAATGTGATACTGAAAACAATGAACATAGCAGTTAGATGCAGCTACTACATCTTTTGTAGAAGAAATAAAAGTTGGACCAAACCTGATTTGCTTGACTTTTAAAGACTTAGTTATATTGACTCTCATAAATTTTCGTAATTGCTTTTCTTTGTGTACGTGCGTTTTTTTTATTATTATCATTATATATATATATATATATATATATATATATATATATATATATATATATATATATCAGACTAGTCAATTATACACTGCCTTAATGTAGTGAGGTGTATCATTGTATACTTAAAATATAATATTATAATCATGAAGTTTCAAAAAAAATCTACTTACTAATTTTTGCTCGCGATAAGGATATATCATACTGCGCTTGAAAGTTCAAGTTACATAGAATATCAAATGATCTCATTATTTGTTGCGTTTTCAAATTTATATTGTCAAGCGGCCTCGTTTCCAGTTGTATAGCATTGGGAGCTCTACAAGAAGTATAGTGGAATCTTGATACAACAAATCCTGAAGGAAAGCAAGAAATAGTTCGTTTTGTTGGGAGTTACTACAAACAGGGAGAAAAGTTTTCATACATTGCAGTAGAGCATGCTTCAAAGCCTTTCCGTTGGGTTGTTTGGGTTATCTCTGTCTTTTTTACGCATTTTAGTGAAGCGCACAAAATTCAAATATTGTCAGTGGAGACAAAAGCCTTGTTTATACGACTTTGTCTTTCTTTGACAATCTGGGATCATAATATCCTGTTAAAATCTTCTGTCTTTTGACTTTCCCATAAATTCTCTAGTTAGCCCCATAGACGTTAGAGGTTTTCAAATTTAAGGGGGCTGTAGCATTTCTACCCAAATGAATAAAGCGATCTGTAGAGCAGTCAGAAAAGTTGCCCGAATGTCCTATGGTTTTTTCAGGCAAATTGCCGAATTTAACCGATTTCTGCCCAGCTAAAGACAGCTGCAGCCCCCTTGCCACCCCTCCTACGCTTATGTTTAGCCCCCTGGGGGCTTATTGATATCGATCACCTGAAAGAAGGGCTTATTGGAGAGGGGGGATTATGAAAGAGGGAGTGCTAAATGAATTTATGAAAATTTCTAATAGTAAACTAATATTTTTTGTTTGAAGATAGAGAATAATATTCAAAGCATTTAGTTTACATATCATTGGCTCAAAGCAGAAAAAGCAAAATTTAAAAATTATGTAGTAGCAGTTGATATAGAACGTGTTTATCAGCAGTAAGCCAATGAACGACTTTGATTCTTGACAGGTTGAGAACTATTGTTTACGGAGTATAATCAAGCTTGGTGTACTTACTTCTTTGAAGCTTACTTACGCTTGGTAGTATTTAGTATTTTCTAGGAGAGAGGGGGCTTAATATATTAATACTTAGGTGCTACAACCCCCAACAAAAACCACGCTGGATATTGCTATTCTTTCAAGCCTGGACACCACAGAGGGACGACCAATACGCTTAATATATTTTGAATTACCGTGAATTCTCTATTTAGCCCCGGGGGGCTTATTGATTTCAAGCACTCCAGAGGGCGTGCTTATTGGAGAGGGGGGCTTATAAGAGAGTGGGCTTAATAAATTTGTTGAACATTTTCAATAGTTAATTAAACATTTTCTGTTTGAAATAGAGAACAATATTCATTTTGTTTAACTTATACATCTTTAGTTCGCAGCAGAACAAACAAAATTGAAAAATTATGTAGTAGCAGTAGATATAGAATGTTTTATCCGCAGTATGTCAATGAATGACTTTGATTCTTGATAGGTTAAGAACTATTGTTTACTGAGCGTGATTAAGCTTAGTTTACTTACTTCTTTGCAGCTTACGTACGCTTGGTTGTATTTAGTATTTTCTAGGGGGCTTAGTAGATTCATTGATCCAGTAAGGGGAACTAAAAAGAGAATTTATGGTATTCACAGAAAGGTCATAATGCCTTGAAAAAGTGGTCAGTTTTGCACATATTTCATCCTCATTTTCGGCATCATAAAAACTGCATGTTTTGTGAAGTTTCGAATGCTTGTATAGCTTCACTTCCAATTGTTAGTTGAATGAACAGGTCGTTATGTCGAAGGTAACCATGATAAAGTAATTTTTAATTGTGTTCTTATTAACAAAAGTTCGTTTATCTGGTGTTCGTTTTGCCTATAGAAGCTGCAAAAGGTTTGGTAAGCAGAACCTGAGGGGCCAGACATGTCGTTCTTTATAGCGGGAAATTTGTTATATTTAGAGTTCGTTGTATCGGGATTCCACTGTATGTGTCTATCTGATTGCGTGTGGAAATTTGTTAAGTGTGGGAAAACGTTAAATCTAATTTTCATGTTAGTAGCTGAGGTAGAACTGCATTTGTCGTTTTTCAAATTAGCCCTTTTCATTGATTGCCAGTAAGCTATATGTGTCTTTCATAGCGAAAATACCAACATCAACAACAAAGTGCCAAGATCAAAATCCTTTGGATATAGCTGTTAGCATTCCAATCACTATTGTGGCGATGCTTTCTTTGGCGGTTGGGCTAATTATTTACCGTAGAAAAAAGCCCCCACTGCCTGCTGTTAGCCAAGGTAGATACATAACTTTTTCTCTCTACTGCGAGTTTTTCGATGATTTGAAATGTTTTGAGGTAGCTAAGAACTTTGCTATCTACGAAGGGCTTTAAGAGGGAGTGCCGTGGAGGCTGACTCGATTGCACAACATATGGTATGTTGGATAAGTAAGTTTGTAAAGTTAAAAGAGTTGTTTTTGGGTGTGGCTTAGCATATGTTAGGCTGGATAGGTTAGTTAACATTTGCCAAAGTAGGAGAGAGCAAAGGTACGTTCTTATCAATAGAAAGAGAATGCTCAGGGCAGATTACATACTGCTAACAAATCACTAACTCAACTAACAAATTGTGTTATTACTAACTGTAGAAGACTAAATACTTTTCCAAGCAAACTTAGCGTAAACTTGTTAAGTTTGATTGGAAAATGTACGCGGTTATCAGATCAAGATTATGTCTCAAAGTCTTATGCTGCCCTGCTTAAACGAATATACCGATTCGACCGAGGCGGCCTGAAGTTGGTGCATGCGTAGTAGGTGCAGATGTGGATCCCCCCTCGGCCACCGTAGACCTAATCGGCTAATTGAGAAGTTCAAATGGTTTGAAATGTTCTATCGGTTGATAATCCCCCGCGACGCATGTATCAACCTCGTGCCACCTCGACCGAATCGGTGCATTCGTTTAAGAGAAACCGGCCCTAAATGCATAATTTGGTTGAAGACAACTGGGCTGTTCATTCGGTGTCCTTGCTGTATAGCAGTGTTTCTCAAAAAGTGGAGTACGCCCCCTTTATGGGGCGTGATACTGTGCTGAAGGGGTGCATATAACGTCGGGGAGCAGGTTTACATATAAAGTTTTTATAGATATTGATCTTGTTTATAGTGAATGGGGGGTACACAATACTTCTCCTTCCCATGAGGGGGGCTTCCAAAAATAACTGAGAGACACTGGTGTATGGTGTGTTTCTGTTGTACAGTAGAGGCAGGGGGTCGGATTACGCAACAGGGCAGTCTGAGATGTGTACACTGGTTTTTTCATTACATTTCTCTTATTTCTTAATAATGCAGCAACGCTAAAAAACAGAAGTTTCGGCTTAAGGCCTGTTTGCATGAAAAAGCAGTTTTTGAAAATGTGTCTCAGTGTGATTATAACGAAGAAAGCGAAAGCAAATGTTTCATTTCTGAAATGATTGGCCTTTCTTTCCATGACTGTACTTTTATTTGTGTTGTCATTTGTCATAAAAAAGAATTGGGAGTTGTCTTGAAGTAGAGGGCATTTCGTACTAATATAATTGTTTTTGTGATTGCAAATACAATTCTTTTATGTAGCCAAGATGTCAAGATGAAATTCGTAGATACTTTATGTCTATGACATGGGCCTAAATCAAACGTCGAGCTTGTCATGTGTCGAACCTTATACATGAATTAAGCACATATGAGGCACGACGTTTTATTTGATTCAGCTCATGAAAACATTGGGTCGACCTAAATCAATTGACCAGATCGAGCCAATCGAGTAGAACGGCTATGCTACAGCTTCGGATCAAACGTCGTGCTTATCATGCGTCGAACCTAATGCATAAGCTCTTCCTTATTATTTTTCAATTTGACACCGCACCATTTTCTAGTATCTTGTGTAGCTGTTTTCAACTTTCGAACCCAGTTGGTTCGACTTTTGATTCAGTGTCGCGCTAGCGTCGTGGTACAGTCGAACTTATTGCAATTAGGCTCGATCCATGACAAGCTCGACATTTAACTTATATCTTAGTATCCGTATTTCACAGGATCATTTATACACATGTGAATTTTGCAGGAAAAGTCTATGTGTCCTACTATGCTGATTCAGAGGAATATCACTCCAGTTTGGTAAATCTGGTAGCCAAGCTGAGAAGCACTTTTTCTATAGATTTGATCATGGACTCGTACTGTCAAACTGAAGTTGCTGAGTTAGGACTTGCGAGATGGTGCCAAAAGAAGCTATCAGAATCAACAAAGATTGTAATGGTAGTTTCGAAGGAATACCTCAAGGTCGGTAATTTAATGCCAAATTCTGCTGCCCAGGCCGGCTAGTACAAAACTATATCTTCCCTAAGGGATAAAGTATGGGGGAGACCGGGGCAGATTAACTTGAACTGGGGTATGAAATTTTGATACATGTTGGAACTGGGGTATGAAATTTTGATACATGTTGGAACTGGGGTATGAAATTTTGATACATGTTGGAACTGGGGTATTAAATATATAACAACTTTCAAGCTGGGGTATGAAATAGAATGTTAGGATTACCTAAGAAGTTTGCTTATATAATATATAGATAAAACCAGAGGTGGTAGGGTGGAAGTTACCTGGAGAATATCCAACTATTGTTGAGGAGTGTAATAATTTAAAGGTAGAAACACTCTTATAGATGTGCAGTTATGTCCAAGATATTCTCTAGGTTCCTTTATAAAGTCAAAATCCAAGTCACAGTCCTTTCCCGCGCCACATCGCGCATAGGGCGGAGCCTATCTCCGTTTCTATAGCCCTAGACCACGCGTCTGCGAATGCAGTGAAAGCTACAGCTGGGGGCTGGTCCACTGGTAGCTCCGCGAGTTTAACTTTCCTACTCCATTCTTATATGTCGAGCGCCAGATGAAAAGGCAGTGAGTACCAATTTTAGAGTCTTTGGTATGTCTCGGCCGGGGCTTGAACCCCCGAGCTACCGGTTGTGAGGCAGACACTCTTCCACTGGGCCATCACTCCGTATATTCCTTTTTAGCATCAAGACAAAACTTCAAGGAGTCTGCTTGGATATGGCCCTATGCAGTATACCTTTGTATATCAAGCAAAGTTACATAGCATCAAATAGAAGTTGAAAATTGCTTCAATTTGCAGAATTTTATGACAACACAAGTTAGAATTGCACTTGAATATACCAGACAGCTATGTATTGATTGCATTGAAGGGTCCTTGCATAAATAGCACCATGAAAATAATATTATTACACTTCTATCAGAATATCTTTATTGAATCAAAATTTATCTTTATCACAAAATCATGATATGCAAAATTTTGATGTTTTGAGACTAACGACTACAGAGTTTCATTAAATTCTCTTTCTGTGAACAAGAACTATAAATTTTCTGATCTACAGGATTCATCATCCTCCCTTATTGTTCTCACCCTCAATACCTTTGAGCTGCTTCTTCCTCAATTCTGAGCTGCCATGTTCTAGTTTAAGGATTTGCAACCTCTTTCTTATGTATTTTAAACAGCTCATTTAAGAGGTTTTGCCCAGTAGTCAACTTTCCCTAAAAGATACCTTGGCTTATGCTGTTACTAACAACATTAACAAACAGAAACTCTCACCACATGCAATAAATTGTTACCTTCCAGGACATTCTTCTTTTTTTCAAATGACCAAACGAACTAATACAGCAGAGAAAGTAATGCTTGAGTCACTAAGATCAAAGATGAAAACAATGTTTGGGCGCAAAAAATGATCTAGTCCAACCTAAACTTTACATTCAATTTAATTGGCTGGGGTATCAAAAGATTTTGCTTCCTCAGACAGGGTGGCCAACAAACCCTGGAAACCCTGGAAGACCCTGAATTTTCTTTGCCCTGGAAAAATACCCTGTAAAACCCTGAAATTACAACCCACCCCTGAAAAATTCTGAAGCAGATTTTCGGCGCATCATTTTTGGCCTTGCAGTGCTGCTACATTATTTATCTCCGTAACGCAGCGGAGGAAGATCCATGACGTTATTGGGGGGGGGGGGACAGCGCATCATTTGTCGTGTGGCAAGCGGCCTCTTTTTACAATAACGGACACAATTTCAAGGAAAATGCAGAATGAAAGGTGGATGGGTACAGGCAGAAGCTCTATATGCGATAATCATATTTTTTGAAAACATAGTCAAAATACCCTGGAAAACTCTTCCAATTTGGCTGACAATCCCCTGGAAAACCCTGGAAAAGAATTTCATCTCACTCTTGGTCACCCTGTCAGACTGGAGTTCCAAAAGATTTTTGCATGTTTCAGTAAGGTACAATATTTTTCGAGCCATTTCCTCATTTTTTCCACCCCACTCCACCGGATACTATATGACTGCTCCATAAATGTCTGATATCTAAACGAAATACTGTAGATCCCCGAATTAGCCCCCCCTCCAAGAAGCTTATTTTCCTTTTGTTTTTGCATGGGGGTTATTCAAGAAGAGCGCTTATTTGAGGGTGTCTTACGATTATTTTTCTTAACAGTAACTTGCCATATAATAGTAATATAAATAAAGATTTATTTTGAGTTGACTTACAATGATAGATATAGCTAATATAGAGCTAATTAAAGCCAAATATCAGTATGAATATAAGATAAGCTAAGTGGTACAAAGTTGAATAAAAGTTAAATAAAACCAAACCTAAATATAAATGTTGCACAATCTACAATCACTCTTTATTGGGCAGGATTTTAATTCATTTTTGAAGACCATGAATGACGGAGACTCTCTAACGTTGGGAGGTAGCTTTGGCCAAAGTTTTTGACCAATAAATTGCACTGTTTCTGTATATATTGTCAGTTGAACTCTTTCTGTTTACATACTATTTCTTTGATGCTGCAAATACAAACAATAGGATGTCTCTAAGGAGCAAACGATTTTAAACTGACATGTGATTGATATTTCTTTCATAACTCTGCAAAGCACCAATGGAGTCTCATGTTGCTGAAGTCACGTTTCAGGCTGGGGGCTTGTTTAAATTTCTTGCTCAAGGGTGGGGGCTTATTTAAATTTCTTGCTCAATGGTGGGGGCTTACTCAAGAGGGATCAATTCGAAGGTTTATGGTATGTAGGCTTTGACCACTCAACGAGCTGAGCAACAAAACGCCCTATATTTAAGAGTTTGTTGTTGGCAATGTGATATGCCCATAGACGTGCCGAGGCATTTTCCATGGGGGGGGAGGGAGAGGGGGCGTTTTGACCAAGTGACTACCTTCTGTTACTAAAAACTTGGCCTCAGAAAACACTGTAACCAAATTTCTTGCAGCATGGCCGACTTTTGGACCAACTTTCTTGCAATTTCAAAAATATAGGGGGGCGTGGGGGGACGCATCGCTGGAAATGATACATGACTGATTTTTGTCATTCAGTGAGAGAGAGCTTGAAAGCATTTTTAACAAACAATTTCGACAGAATTGAGCATTTCAACATTTAAGAATGAGAATGACAAAATGAACTGGCAAATTAGCCGATGAATGCATTGATGAATAGACCGACCAAAAAGTGAATTATACAAAAGAAACAAGTAGTTTCTTTGTTCAGTCAGTTTCTCACCGGTTTTTTTCATTTTCTTTTCATTTTTAGATTTGCGAGGATTGGCAAAAAGGCCCAACAGACATTCTTGAATTGGTTGATGTCAATGTGAGCCGCGTTTCTTTTGAGCTTCAGTACATAATTAATCATATTTTTGAGCAAAGAAACAATTCCTTGTTAACCATTATTCTCGCTGACGTCAATCATGGAGCTCTGCCAGATCCATTTCGAGGCATGAAAACGTTTCAGTGGCCTGGAAATGAGGAGCAGGAACATGTGCTTGCTAGTAGTATTTGCGGACAAGAAGCCATTGAAACATAGTATTTTTCAGAGCAATAGTCGGTTTCGTTGCAATGTGTATGGTTATGTATACATATGTATTAATGTAGTCCCATATCATTTTCAAGATCTAATCGGAAATGAGATAGTGTTTCTCATAAATTCAAAAAGTGATAGAAACTTTTTGGCAACGTTTTTTAACCAAAGAGTGTTGTTTACAGCAAATATGAACTCATGCAAAACTAATCATAGGAAGTAATTGTTTTACATTGTCATACAAAACCGTGTGGAAGAAAAAGAGACGTACTATAAGAGGAAGGCTAGTATGATGAGTTATAGCCGTCCCCGACCTATTTGAAGAATGTTTTAGCTACTTTTAGTTAAAGCGTAGCCAAAACATATCTTGGAATACGGACAGCCTGATATGAAATAGGTTCTACCACTCTTTTTGCCTTCGGAAGTTTTTATATCTCAGTGGAAGCATTAATTGCGGTTCCCATAGTAAAACGTCCTCTTGAAAGTCTTCATATGCATGGTCGTGACCATATGGCGGAGCAAGAACCTTTACAATCGGATAGTGATTTGAAGTTTGCGGTGTTCCATTACTATTTTACCTCCATTAACTATGATGATATAGGGCAAACCTGTTATGGAATGCTACTCTACAGATACAATTTGTATCATTGTTGAAGTTATGATGAGTCCGAATTAATCAATCGAGTTGCTCAGAAGGGCAAGTCGATGTTATTACTTCCAGAGTATATGTAGAAATGTAGTACCTTTGCTACTTATTATGGATTAGGCGATAAAATAGAACAATTTATGAGCCAATTGTATCTATTCATGATATATTGTCTAGAAATCATTTTCAAAGTACCGAGATATGTGTACAGGAAGCTGGTGTTCTTCTTGTGATCATGATGTAGAATCTGGGTTTTCCCTGGTTCTCGCCACGGAAATAAAATAAAATCAATAAAGTCCCTTATCAACTGAAAAACGGCCTTATCTTTGGGACTTTTGTGACATAACCATTTCGAAATTGTCAATCTCGAGCTGTAACTACCCATTTCATTCGTCTCTGTATTTTAAAAGAAGTTTCTTTAATGTGAATTTTTTCGCCTTTAATAGAATGGCGAAAGAAAACTAAACAATTTGTGTATCATTTTGTTAATCTTAGGTCTCCATAAATGGCCCAAAAAGCATTTTATTATGGGAAACATTAAATTTTTTTCCCTAGATCAGAATTTTGACAACGTGACTTGCTGTATTCCATCCTTCGATTTTCGAGCCCCCAGTGCGCAGGCGTGCATCGTTTCCGCTCTGTCCTCGCCACGTCCTTTTAGATTGGAGTTTCTTATTTTACTTGGAGCAGCAGGTTTTGCTAAGACATATTTTGTTAAAATAGGAAGTTTTCTTATGCGTAGTGACAAAGGATATGTACTTTGGTACATGTCATTTATTCTATCTTAAGCTTCCCATTTTGTTTGGTGTAGTATATTTTGTATTAAGTCTAATATATTATCATGTTCAGAATATACTGTATATTAGAATATTTACTAGTGATTCCTGTAGTTCCCTCTGCTTCTTACTATAAGATTTTTTCTCCGGTATGGAATGCGCAATATATGGCTTGCTGTAGAGGCTTTCTGGGCATGAAACCAACTACTTGCAATGACAGAGTTGTAAGTTCTATCATTTGGATGAGATCTATATATGTCTGCTGAGCAACCTCGTAGTGGGTTCTGGTTGGCATAATGTGAGGCGGACGCAAAATTGTGACAATTTCAAAAACTGCAAGTAATGTGAAGGTATGTGCTTTATGCAGCTATTTTGCAGGTATGTGGTGTTTGTTGACAATTCTTTTGGTGATTGATTGTTGCTTTACCATCATACTTTTGTAGACCTACAGGTGCTTGTTAATGGTCATATGCTGGCATAGATTGTTGTCAGCAGCAAGAGTGTCCCAAAAGCTTGCAATTGGTTGCATATAAATGACAGGCATCATTTCTCTTAGATATACACAATTCAGAGTATAAGTTGCTAAAAGGAATATCAGATAATGCAAAGAAGTTACTTGAAGGCAGAAACATTTATCAATGGGATTCGTGGCTCAAGATACAAAGTCATCGCTAAGAAATATGGTAAGCCTTCCATTCTCTCAACATGAGTTATTGGCAGCAGATGTTCATAATGTAGGGGCAATAGCCATAGCGGTACTAATGCAGTTTCGTACAGCCACCAAGTCTGCCATGTTGGCAATTGCTAAACATGGAGTGTGTGTGGGTATAATCGCACCATGTTTTGGTCAATTTCATAATGGCAGACATAGAGTAGGCCCCCAATAGCTCTTATATGCACTTTTGCAAAGGAAAATCTTATATTATTGACGTTAGAATTGCAGGTTTTTAATGAATTAGCTTGCTATTAGGACGTATTTATTTACTAGCAAATCAAAAATGCTGCAGAGCATGCCATTTTTGACAATATCTCAAGTGTGCACGAGGAAAAATCAGGTGTGCAAGTTTCCACCTGGTCCTAGTTGTGCACTTTAATTGTGTGTTTGAGTTTTGGACACAAAAGGTTACCTAAAAGAGTGGAAACAGTCTGTGAGAACAAATAATATGCATTCTTCCTTCCAAACTATTTTATAAGGTGTACCTCAGGGTCCTAGCTTGGGTCCCATTCTTTTCAACTTCTGTCTTAATGATATATTTTTATTCATCAAGCAATAAACTCTATACAACTATGGTGATGATAATACTATGGCTTTTTTTCCAAGACCCTTCCAAATTTGATTGGGCACTGGAGGAAGAAGCTGGAGTAGCTTTGAATTGGCTTAAACAAAATCAAATGATAGCTAATCTTGAAAAATTTCATGCAGTATGTATTAGAAAGGATCAAACAAACTTAAGCAGGGAATACTTGAATATCAAATGTGAACCAATAGAAATGGGAGATATGGTAAAGTTGCAAGGAATCTACCTAGATTACAAGCTAAATTTTGAAAAGCATTTGTAGAAAAGCTGCATCACATCTTAGTGTTTTTAACAGACTAAAAGGATTTTGCTGCTTTTGATGTAAAGAAGATTCTTATCCAGAGCTTCATTTATTCAAATTTTGATTATTGCCCTTAATTATGGTATTTCACATCAGCTAAGTCCTTGCAGAAAATTGATAAAATTCAAGAGTGTGCCCTTAAATTTTTATATAATGACCAACTTAGCTCATATGGTGATTTACTTTTGAAGTCAGGAAGGTGTACTAAGCATGTTTCCCAGTTAAAATTCCTCTGCATTGACATTTTCAAAGCTCTGAACAAACTAAACCCTTCCTTCATGCAACAAATTTTAAAAGTAAAGTCTTCTACCTACTTACTAAGAGAATCCAATAATTTGAAACACTGTAGGCCAAATCAATTCACCTTTGGCTCAAATAGTCTCTGATCTCTGGGACCTCAAATATGGGATAGACTGCCAAATCATATGAAACCACTGGGAAATGAAAGCATATTGAAAATATGCTATTGAATTGAGAGGGCCCTAGCTGCAAGTACAATGTATGTAAATATATATATATATATATAGAAATAAGTTTTGATTTTTGTTTGATTGTCAAAAGACTTCAAAAATATTTATGTTGTATATAGTAGTTAAGATATTCCTTTAGATTAGTTACACACACACACAAACATACACTGCTTATTCCAACCGCCCCCACTTATTAATTTCCTCTGATGTTTCCAACCCAACCGCATATTGCAAGCCCCGCCGGGAATTAAGCACTTCAGAGTATCAAGATTCAAAACCTAGCAACCATACCATAAAAAGAGATGTGCATTGCATTTCAAGTATGATTGATATTTTTTAGAGAAGACCTCTTGGGGTAGTGAGCATAATTATTTGGGAGCTCTATTTACCCACTGTATTAGGAAAGCATCCATATAAAAATGACATCCGGGAAAAAGCATGAAACATTTTTCAAGCATGAGATGCACAACTGCATCTCATACACACACACACACACACACACACACACACACACA
>WIPJ01000132.1:335344-358514 GCA_018155075.1 Cassiopea andromeda
TATATATATTTGTTTCGTAGTCTCAAGGGCTGCAATTTGATAATGTTAATAGTTTACAATTATTTGCTCTGTAGATCAAATGGGAAGGATTGGACCAGCCCCATTTCTCCTATCAATACCCCCACCATGCTACCCAGTATCATTTATGAAAAAGTCTCATGTTTGCACTTTGCAAACTCTGCAGTCTGGATTTATAGGGTATTTTGTGGTTTATTTTTGAACAGGAAACAGTTTATTTGAATTAGCTATATTTTCATGCTTTTGCTGTTTTGCTGCTAAGCTTCTTTCATGCTGATTTACTGTTGCAATTTTTAAAGTAAGGCACATTATAGTATTTTTGCTCTCTTGAAGGTCCCCAGAGGCTCCTTGGATTTGTTCCTATTGCTTCTCTCAGCACACAGAAAGTCTTCAGCAAGGAATTTGATTATGTTATAGTTGGTGCAGGCTCAGCAGGGTGTGTGCTAGCTAACAGACTAACTGAAGATGGCAAGAATACTGTACTCTTAGTTGAAGCAGGTCCCAAAGATTACCTATGGGACTGGAGAATACACATGCCATCTGCACTTCAATACAATTTAGCCTCTGATAGATATAATTGGTATTACACAGTGCAGCCTCAGAAGAACATGGATAATAGGTATGCTCATCTCACTTTTGTTCATTCACTAAGTAAGTTGGGAAGTCTTTCCTCAATTAGTTAAGCTATTGAAGGAGTTTCTCTTTTCAAGTATTTCTTTACATACATAATTCCTTATATAGACTATGTTTTTTCCTTGTGAATTGTAGTTATTTTTTTCTTTGCTCTTGTATTGTAGTTATTTTAGTTGGCTTTTATGCAGCAGAATTTGGAATCATTAACTGAGCTAACTGATCTGAACTGAACTGAACTTTCATTTTGAAGCTGAGAATTCTTGTATTATTCATAAATGTTAAAGTCTATGTGTTTTCATTTACCATAGTGCAGATACACAGCTAGGGGGGTCCTGGGGGTCTGGACTCCTGCCCTTTTCAGCAAAAGAATGAAATTGCCCTTTTTGCAGTGCCCTCTTTATATCAAAAAGGGCATTTTCTTTAGTTTGCATAGGCTTGGTTTGGAAAATTTTCTGGGGCTTTGTCCTCAGCCCCCATTTTTCTTTTGTTAACATGAAAAGAGATTGCATTCAGGATCATTGAACTTCAGAGGTAACCACACCAGTAAACTTTTCACAGCATTTCTTCCATTTATGAATCTGCAGAACAGTATTCAAGGGTCATATTTTCTTTAAAATGTTTTTGTGTACCCTTTTTCATAGATTGAGCCCCTGCCCTTGAAAACTCCTAGTTGCCTGTCTGAAAGTGGTAGATGAAGTTTAGTAAACACTACATTAGAGAAAATGAGAAAGATTAGGAATTTAGAAAGAAGTATCTGAAGTTAGAACCAGTTTGATGGCCCAGTGGTTAGAGTGTCTGCCTCACAATTGGAAGGTCGTGGGCTTGAGCCCCAGCTGAGTCATACCAAAGACTTTAAAAATGGTACTTGCTGCCTTCTCTTCTGGTGCTCAATAAATGAGAAAGGAGTGGGGAAGTTAAACATGCGGAGCTACCAGTGGACCAGCCCCCTGCTGTAGCCCTCACTGCATTTGCAGATGTATGACCTAGGGCTATAGAAACAGAGATAGGGAAGGACTTTGACTATTTTGATCTGAAGTTATGGAAAGAGTATATCAGTTGGTTAGATGAAGCTGCTTTATTGAAGGATATTCCCATATCTTACAAATAGTGTTTCAAAGCTGAAGCACATGTCAGTTTTCAGCACAGGTCTGAATGGGATGCAAATGTACGGCTAATGATATTTAGCTTGAGTACTTTTTGTTACTTACAGGGAAATGTACTGGCCTCGTGGTCGTGTTTGGGGTGGATCTTCAGCATTGAATGCAATGGTTTACATACGAGGTCATGCCTATGACTATGATGGATGGGAAGATGCAGGTGCAAAAGGCTGGTCTTATGCAGACTGTTTGCCATACTTCAGGAAAGCACAAACACATGAACTTGGTAACTTGTACTGTATTCAGTATTATGTTGGAGAAGTTTATGCTATTTTAGTAGTCCTTGCTCTTAAGTGTCAAATACCAATGTGTGTACTCTCTGCTGTCAATATTGGGGGATTACATGTCAATATTTGGGGCCTTAGATTTTACAAAAAATTGAGTTTGGTATCTGTGAATTACAGCAGAAGAAAAATTAGATACTGGGGTCTGAGAATTACAGCCTTAAGAAATGTTCAACTTTTGTGGTTTGAGAAGTGAAAAAGAAATTGTAGAAGAAAACTAACTTACTAAGTTTTGATTCTATGGAATTATTGTAGTATTAATACTATTAAGTGATATTCAACAAAATTTTACAGAAGTAGTAGTCAAAAATATGTAGCAATATTTAGGGTCTCAACATTTTGAGACTCAATATTTGAGGTTCTTCAAGGTTGTGACTCAATAGTTGGGGGTCAGCAACAATTTGCTGACATGGACCCTCATACAGAGTAGTAGGGAGTACCCCCTGGGCCTAAGTAGATGACTTGTGTGAGCTTTTCTCTAAAGATTGACTAAACAAGGTTGTTAGTAAGTGGGATGCAGCCAGAAAGTTTCGTTCTATCAAGTAGATGAAGGCCATGAGGTGTCCATACTTCCTGCAAATTTTATAATTGAAAGATTTTGTAATTTTGCTGTTGGAATTTTTTCATCATAATGCCAACTATCATGGAACTGAGTAATACATCTGATTTTGCTCGAAGTGAAGCAATATGAATCAACCAGTCACTGGGGTAGAGCCAGCCGCCACATACTGGAGGGACTTTAGCAGGCCATGCCCTTAAATTACTTCGTACTTCGGTTGGTACATCCATTTCACGGACATTGCTCTCAGGAAATCAAGAGTATTATTCCTGATCCATTGAGGCGTGTTCAAACCACCAGAAGCTCTACCTATTCACACCCTTTCCAAGTTACACTACCTAATCCACGAACTCTATCTCACAAATCATCTTTCATTCCTAGAACTTCTCAACTGTGGAACTCATTACCACCCACTACTTTCCCTGAATCCTACAATTTGTCATCTTTTAAATCTAACATCAACAAACTTGATCTTGTCTCCCTTCCTACTTAAACTTCCCCTCATTTTCTCAGTTTTTCCTTTGTCGGGGCTTTGCTATAGGACCTACGGCCTTTCCCCGGCATTACTTACTAAAAAAAAGGAAGTGATCATGCTATTTGATTACAATGTTGTGCAATAAACGGCTTTAAGAAACTGTGATAGAAAGTAAAGTATTAAAAAGAGAATCAAATATTGCCAGAGGTCCCTCACTCCAACTCCCAACATTTTCTCCTTGAATTTGTACGAATTAGAAGATTGATGTTCTAGAGAACTGGATGTGTATGTTCCCCAGTTCCTCCGTGGTTCTGCCACTGATCAGGCATATCTTAAAGCTAACATTGTCAGCCAATCTTGCCATGTCATCAGATGTGTGTATACCCAAACTTACTTTTATATAGGTGAAGATGAATACAGAGGTGGCAGTGGTCCACTGCATGTAACGCGAGCCAAGATGGAGAACCCGTTGTTCCAAGCTTTCATTGAGGCAGGTCAACAGTGTGGCTACCCATATACTGAAGATATGAATGGATTCCAGCAGGAAGGTGTAGGCCCAATGGATATGACCACTTACAAAGGGAGGCGATGGAGTGCTGCAAGGGCATACCTGCGCCCAGCTTTATCACGAAAGAATTTGAAAGTAGAATCGAAGATCTTAGTAAACAAGATACTCTTTGAAGGGACAAAGGCTCTTGGAGTCGAATATATAACACGTAAGTTTGAGTAACTTAAAATGACATGAATAGATTTAGAGTGAGCTTGATACTAGTTGACCTTTTTGGCAATGAACTTAGAGTTGTCCGTGTCACATGTTTTTGAATAATTTTGGGAGTGAATGGTTAGAGTCGCTCATGAAACAAGATAAAGGTATTTTACTCAGGAACTGCCTTTTTGCACCCATGCATCCTCCCATCCTTCTTTCCTTGTTTGTGAAACCCCCACACTCCCCAAACTCCCCAATAGTTTATTCTTCATATTTTCCCGGGGATGGGGGTCTTTAACTCTTCAAACTTTGACTTCATTTACCTATTGGTTAAATTGGAATATCAACAGCAGAGCCCCCTTGTAAAATCTTTTCTATTTTTCATTTACAGACTCGCAACTGAGACGAATGAGAGCTAAAAAGGAAGTTATCGTCTGTGGAGGCGCAATTAACTCGCCACAGCTACTGATGCTATCTGGTATAGGTAGCCATGAAGAGTTGAAGCGCCACGGTATTCGAACAGTTCTCAACAAACCCGGAGTTGGTCAAAATCTGCAAGATCACCTAGAGTTATACATCCAACATGTGAGTTTGTACTGGAATTATTTTCTCTTTGAGGGAATTTGGATTACGGTGTGGATTTTGTTCGTAAAAAGTTGGCAGGTGGATGGGTAGAAACAGTATTGTGCCATAAGAGATTGTCTTCTAGTTGGAACTTTTCATGATTGAGAAATAGCCCCTCTTAGTACCAACTCAGACATAAGAATGGCACCACGTAATCTGTTGAAAAATCGCTCTGACACTCCATAAGATATTTTATCAAGAGGGGCCTGTGTCCCGAGCCCTCCCGAGCCCTTCCGAGTTTTTGCGATGTTTTCTTTTATGCGTTAAACAGGTACTGGGCTTCTTGCTCTCTGACGTAGTTGATCTTTACACAGTCGCTGACTAGCTCCAGCCCTCTCAAATGTTCTTTGCGTTGAAGTCGTTATCATTGATTACCATTAGCTTTTAGAGCTTTAAGGAGTCTTGAATTTATAGGATTAGGTTTCTATTGTTAAATGCCATTCCTATATTTTCTTTGAAACTACATGAACCACACCGTATTTTACTATATTTAATGCAATTTGTCATACACGTTTTTTTTATAAGAAAACCATAATATTGCTTGAGCCTAAATTTTCTTAGCTTTTCCCGAAATTGAGCCTGAGATTTTCGTACATTTTTCTTAACTTTCTCTGAAATAAACTGGCTAAAATGGTTTACACTTTTGTTATTGATATTGTATACTTGAATTTGAATTCAATCTTTAACATTTTGAATGCAATAATGACGAAATATCGGTTTTTGGCCAATATAAAAAATTAATTTTGGAAATTGAGCCTCGTGATTTTCTTAAGATTTTCTTAAGATTTTGACGATTTGAGCCTCATTTTCTTATAAACTTTTTTCTTATAAAAAAGAACGTATATTTTATTCGTATTGGATGGGATGGGATTTTAATGGGATTTTGTTATTCGTATTTGGGACTATATATAAAGGAACTGATGATCTTTGCTTTGTTTAGGAATGCAAACAGCCAATCACTCTTTATAAATCGACGAAACTGTGGAACATGGGTTTAATTGGTATGCAATGGCTTGCTACACACACTGGATTAGGAGCATCTAGTCATCTAGAAGCTGGAGGATTTATCAGATCTAGAGAGGGCCTAAAACACCCCGATATTCAGTTTCACTTTCTCCCTTCTGCTGTGATCGACCATGGAAGAGTTGTCGTTGACAGAGAAGCGTACCAGGTAGAGTAACATTTTTGCAGGCTTTTCTCTTCGTTGTTGCTAGTATCCTCAGATTCCTTTTGACGTATTCCCATGTTATCTCTTTCCCCTTCATTGAATCAATTTTCATGGCATCTAACAATTCCGCAAAGTCAAATCCATCAGACTTCGTTAGTTCCTTTTTCAACAGTGACCTTGTATGAATATATCCAGGGGGTAACTTCAATAAATTCATGGGGGGGTGTGCCAGACGCTGCCCTGCGAGCATATTGTCTGTGACCTTTTTTTAGCAACAGTAGTTCACCAATGGTCCTGGGTCATGTGAATTGCCCTACAGAAGTACATTGTACCACCGTTTTTGCCCTGCGAACAGGCAAATTTTCAAGGTTGGAGGGTGACTCACCCCCATACCCCCTTACGTTTTGTCCCTAGATATAGCACTAGAATCTTGTAGCAATCTTTGATACGGATTTTGTAACTGAATGTGCCTCGGGTCCTGGAGAGTCATGTAAAGCCGATAATCGGTATTTCATCGCTTCAAGAAAACAGTTCTAGAGAACTAATATATTTGTGGTTGCAAAACCCAGATCCATAGAGATGGGATGCTCCAGCAGAAAGAAGATATTTTAGGGATGCACTGTGACATTGTAAAGTGCAAGTAAAAAGAAAGTAGATTTTTTAATCGGAGAGCCACGAGGAAAAATATTATTGAGATACATAAATAGTCTGTTTGTACTACAGAACTTTACCACATCACGAAAAAGCGGCAACATTCTTTTGACATACGTAAAAGCTTTTTTCGTCCGACACTCATCAGAGTATAAAAACGTCGGATAGTGGCCTAAAGGTTAACCTAAATATATATCCAGATGCGGTTAATGTGATAGGATGCGTCTAATTGGCCCCAAGTGTCAAAAATTTTATTAAGATAGTTTGTTGGTTTCTTATTAATATACGGAGAAGACCATGTTGAAAGAAGCCGAAATGTCTTACTTCTAACTTGTCTCAAGAGGGCTTTGTTGATATACATATTAGAAGCGGACATACTCTCAGGTGTCAAATAGACGCCCCCCCCGCTGATCAATGCTTCGATTTTTTCCAACCCCGGATCTTATTAGGACCCTCCATTTATTACTTGTAAGGAAATTGACTTTCCTAAAAAATAAATTTTATCGTCAGGTTCACGTGGGTACATTGCGAGCAACAAGTCGTGGATATTTGACGTTGAAGTCATCAAATCCTGCGCACCATCCCATCATTGAACCGAATTACCTGCAAACAGAACAAGATCGGATTGACATGAGACAATGCGTAAAGTTGACACGTGAAATATTCGCGCAGAAAGCATTCGATCCATTCAGAGGGCCAGAGCTTCAACCAGGTAACAGATCTTTTCACTATGAAGTCAGATAAAAGTCAGCTAGATGTTGTAGAGATAGCTGTTCTTGTTCTGATTGGCCGCGAATGTTCCAAGTACGTTATCTCATGCTAAGGCAATAGCAAATAGCATATGTGACGTCATAAAGGGGTCCCTCAGAGGCTTTTAATAGACAAGTTACTTCGTTTTATTTGAAGTGAAAATTAAGACGGAGCCCAAATATTTTTGACTTTCTAAGCGCCCCGAGCGTCTCTGTTACGCCACTGGCAATGGCGGATTACTATCAGCCACTGCAGAGCCCTGTACTAATAAAGCTAGTTTGACCAGTCAAATCTGAGTTAGGATTTAGTATCGAAATGTCAACAGGACACCGTCTGTATTGATTATCAGATGGAGTGTTCTTTCTTTATAAAGAAAGAGCTTGTAGAATTCGCTCCGAAGTGCATCAGGAAATGAAGATGGTTGTGAAGCAACTTGGCCAAATTTTCCAATAATTTTTCGACTCTGTTTTGGTAAAACGGCAATAAATAAATTAGATCTTGATTAAGCTTGTTTTATGGACTGGTAGAGGAATCTTTTGGACGCCAGAATGCTATTTATTCGGTCTTATAAATGTTAAACAAATACTGTAAGTATATTCTTAGGTACGAAAACAATAAAATAATGATTTTGAACTTCTTCTTTGCGAGGAAAAGTAATCAACTGTATTTTTCTCAAGTCACATTATTCTCTTCTTAGGCCCCCAGGCACAATCTGATGATGAAATCGATGCCTTTGTCAGACGGAAAGGAGACTCTGCTTACCACCCATCATGTACTTGTAAAATGGGAGATGAGTCGGATGAATTGGCTGTTGTTGATAGCAGCACACGCGTGATTGGTGTAGAAAATCTGCGAGTCGTGGATGCCTCCATTATGCCGAATGTTGTCAGCGGGAACTTAAATGGACCAACTATAATGCTTGCTGAAAAAGCTGCTGATATTATTAGAGGTATAGCACCCCTGCCAAAAAGTAAGGCACCCGTTTACAAAACCCCCGAAACAGGACAGAGGTAGAATAAATGCTCTTCGGAATCGGAGTACTGCTGAATATCGGGCTTCTTAGTTATTAGTAAATCGTTTCTACAATTAAGATTATCAATTTATTGATTAAGAAATCATTCGCCAGATTTCAGTCTTTCCGCTCACTTTCACTGCCAAACAGGTTCTTAATCTACAAATATCTTGTATTTTGGGTTTAAGAGCGCCCTTAGGTTTCTAAAACAGGGTGGCCAACAAACCCTGGAAGACCCTGAAAAACCCTGGATTTTCTTTGCCCCTGGAAAAACACCCTGGAAAACCCTGAAATTACATTCCACCCCTGAAAAGTAATGTCCTGAAGCAGATTTTCCACGCATCAATTTTTGGCTTTGCAGTGCTGCTATATTTTTCACTCCCATAATGCAGTGGAGGAGGACCTATAAGGATTGGAGGGAAAACAACATACCATGTGTCGTGTGGCAGCAACGGACATAAAATTTTAAGTAAAACGCAGAATGAAAGGTGGATGGTTACAAGCAGAAGATCTATATGTGATAATTATATTTTTCGAAAATATAGTCACAAATACCCTGGAAAGCCCCTGAAATTTGGCAGAAAATCCCCTGGAAAAACCTGGAAAAAAATTTCATTTCACTGTTGATCACCCTGTAAAATCACGAGCCACTGTATGTTTTACTTCAAAAATTCCTAGAAAGGGGTAGTCTTTGAGCAAAGGTCTTTGCTAGAAGCAAGATCTTTCGTCGCTCTGCTTGAATTATTTATGTTCAGAATTTCAAAAGGTAATAATGTCCTATCCTAATTCCACGAGAATAGAAGCTTCAATTCAATTTCAATTCAGTTTGATTTCACAATTAAAAATTAAGCAACAAAAAAACTACATATTTTGAGACAATAATGACACATTTTTTAATCATTGCAATTGTAAATATTGCACTTATTGGAATTTCGTAAGGAGTAACTCTCCTACTAGTTTGAAAGCTAAAGCGAAGAGAGCACCCCTATAGTGTAAAAATTGTGTGCATCAATGACAGACGTAAAATTCAATTTTGCCTCCCTTAAGCGCATAAATTGAAGTGACTGTATACACTTGTAACAAATAAAGCATAGAAGAGGCCAGACTTTTACGAAATATGAAATGAAAAATGAAATGAAAGAATTTAAATCAATATTTACTTCAGTATCTCAATGCTCAAAAAGCTCTTTTGTTTTTCGTGTGCAGGGCGTCGTGGCCGGGGGGCATGAGGGTCATGGTCCCTCCAATTTTTTCGGTATCGTCGGATTTTTTAATGCGTCGTCGGAAAATTTTCGGACTCTTGCTGTCATTAAGACAAAGGTTTCGAATTTTGCCTACTCTAAAGGTACCACGACGCTCTTGTACATGCGGCTGATTCTTGAGGAAAGATATTGCATTTCCAAGTTGTTTCTAAAAAGTTAGCATCCATTGGGATCTAGGGGGAGAGGACTGCAAGCAAGGGGTAGCTATGGGGGCTGCGGTGGTGTCGCACCCCTAACATTTAGCTTGTCGTCAACTTTGTAGCACGTTACTAGTGCTAATCAACGTTCTGTTACTGATAAAACTCTAGCAAAGTCCTTTTTTTCTGCAAATTTGACTCCATAGAACTCTTTCTGTTTGCAAACTGGGGTTGTACGCCGCATCAAGAATTTCCTTTCAGCTTCGCCTGCCACCACCTTATGCCAGTCATTAGGACAGGGACGCTGCGCTGCAATACCTTTTGTTTATATTCCTATCCCACAACACAATGCGCTGATGCTCGAAGCTTTCACGCCAGAAAGTAGCAGCTGTAGCAATAGGTGCTAAGTTTTTTGAAATGGCTGCACAGCTGTTTGTCGGTAGTCTTTCGAGAGATACACAAGAAAGAGACCTAGAGAATGTATTTTTCAAGCATGGGAAGCTATTGAGATGCGACCTAAAGCGAGGTAAGAGTCTGCCCCTCGAGTTCTCCATAGGAATGAATTCTTTGATTTATCGCTTAGCCTAGATCTTTATCTTCCTGGCAATGGAGTGCATCTAGTTTAAGCTAAGTTTTTGGAAGCGCAGCCAGAAGTGGGCTGAAATGATTTATGTCTACCTAACTCTTAATTGCTTGGCCAACCTGCTAATATTGTTTGTTTAAATTTCTCACAGTTTTCAGTGGTACTTGTTAAGCAGGATTGAAAATTAGAATTGTGCTTTTAGGCTTTGGTTTTGTTGAATATGACAGCCCTAGAGATGCAGAGGTATCCAGCTTTTTCCTTTTCGTTTTTCTACTATTTCTGTTCCCTTTTTGTGAATATTTCATCTCCTTCATGTGTACTTAGTAGGGCATTCAAGATGCTACCATTTTTATGAATAACTAAAACCAGTATATTGTATTTTCTAAATCCATTATGATTTAATGTGTTTTCAGTATATTATAGTAAGTTTTTAAAATCGCACTCTCCTGTTGTAAGAACTAATACATTTCAATGCACCTAGGACTTTTTCAGAAGACTCTCATTCACATAAAGATTGTATAACATATTTCAAGTACACAAAGTTTTAGTTTCTAGGATTTGATCATAGTAGTACAACTTGAGATCTTACATTCTATTTTCTCTCATCATTCAGAGTTTGGTAATCCTCATAGCACACAAACACACTTGAACCTTCCAGACATTTATATGCTCAGTAGCACCTTGCGGTTTGCCTACCTAGTCATGCCCAACTTTTCCCACCAAGGCGCAGAGGAACATGCCCCCATGGAACTATATTTCCTAGCACCATTATCTACCAAATGCTGACATACCAGTTAAAGTGCCACTTCAGCGCTGTATCAGAAGTCAGTTGCTTTGCCTTCCCTTATCCTATATGCAGCAGTCTGATCTCACCATGAAATTGTTGCAATCAATAACCATCACCCCCAATGATGACAGAACCTGTGTATGATTCACCATATCCATTGCAAATACAGTGGCCTATCCCTGGAGCCCCATCACCCTATTATCCTTGCAGTAGCTTTGTATATCCCTATGTTTCGTAAACATTCAACCAAAAGTATCCATTTTTTAGTTGCTTCTGCAAGACAAATCAGCCGCTACATGCAACTACAAATGTCTGTTTGTCTCTGTTGTGCAGCCAGCCTTTGAAGCCATTCCAGCATTTCACCCAGCAGTTTTCCATTCCAAATCAATCAGGTTGGCTTACATGTGAACCCCTGGCAAAGAGCAGTGAAAATTCAGCTTGTCATTTTTGAAAATGATACGCAAATCTGCTTGTGACACATCATGGCTTTTGAGATCAGATCTTTGCTAACAAAAGCAGTCCCCATGATTAACTGGCATGTGTGTGTATTGTTGCTCAGAAACAAGCATATATTAAACAAGTAGAACAAAGGCCTTAAGCTCCTGGTCAGCAGTATTGATACTTCGATAGAAGCTTGAGTGTTGGTTACCAGATCTAAACAAACCTAAGATGCTGTGGCTGTTGGACTGAGGACAATATTTGAGTATGATCTTCTGCATTAATGCATCTGGGAATAAAATCTGTATAAGACACAGATCATATAAAAAATTGGCCTCCAGTAGCGAAAATGCAACTGCATGGAGTGAATCCATCACCATTGAAGAGCTAGTTTGTAAAACACAACAATCCTTCAAGCATCATCACAATCAGTACATTAGTGAAAATTTGCTCTTATCCAGAGGCAAGTTTTAAGCTCTGATTTTGGCATGAAGTCATTCTGTGATCAAATTCAATCATTGTCTAAATGGAAACCTGTATTACACAAATTTTTAGTTCAGTTTTCCATTTTCCCTTGCTGATCTGCATCAGATGCCACTGCTAAAGCCCAAGGGAACATGTGAATACCTATTTCAGATGCTGAGGTCCAAGGATAATTTCATCACACTGTGCAAATGCTGGTAAATGGTAGCAATAAGCAAATGCAGCCTTGTTGGAAAACACTATTCCTATCAGTGACAGTTCATTTTCTGAATATGGAAATTCTTTCACCAATCCGTCCAAGGGTTATCTGTGGATTTCATATTTAGCATGTAATGTTGTCTGTTCCAAAGAGAAGGGTTAATTTCAAAGAGAGTGCTATCCTGTTGCAAAATCTTACTCAAACAATCCTGCAGAATCATAAGCTGCTTGCAAACAGATGGATTTAGACACCTGCCAACAACATCCTAGACAAGCATGACACTGCCCATTCTGCAATTTTACTGTCTTCAATATATTCACATATTCTCCAAACACCTTAGGCATGCCTTATGTACATAAGACAACTTCTCACATGTCCAGAAATACCACACAACTGCCACATGCTAAATGGGATGCATAGAAATCATCCTTTTGTGCCAATTGCTTGTTCATTACCCACATGTTTCTCCTGCATGCCCAACAGATGTATCCCAGGAATGTTTTGGATGATCCCAAAAAATCAGAGATGTAACCCAAAACTTCCCTAAGCAGCCAGCCATTGAAGGGTTCAGTAGCAATCTTCACCTTCACAACTACCCTTCTTCACCAAATGTACCCATTGCATCATATTGCCTCTGAAATAAACTTATTTATATTGTAAGTTTTACCATTAAGTTTCACTTAAATAATTTTATTGCAGACACCCTTTGCTGGCTAATATCAATCTTTTAGTTTTAAGATTATGGCACTCTCTATTGACTTAGCCATTATTTATATGTATTATCATAGAGAGAAATTTTATCTTACCTTAATGCACGACATATATATTTCCATTAAATTTAAATAGTTTTTTCTGCAAATTTTGGACTTGAAAGGACTTCATTTCATATTTGTTATATGATTTTGCCTTCAATGAAACAAGGTACTTTTCCTAATTAGATTCCATGCAAGTCAAACTTATTCCTTACACCCCATATAAAAGTTATTTTTAAATTTTTGCAAAGGGCCTAGTGTAATTCTATCAGAAAAATCACTGGAAGTTTATCTTGGCTAGTAATGGTTTGTAAAGGCTTTGAATTTATCATGTGTAATTATTCCCACAGTCAAAGTAAACCCAACTTTTCAGCATTCCCTTTACATTCATTAGTTGTGTTCAGCTTTCAATTTATGCTTAGCAATTTTCAGTTGTTTCCTTACTTCTTGGCATTTCCTCTTTAAAAATCCATTCATTAGTAGTCATCACAGTCATTATAAGCATTTTGCCTGACAGGAAGCTATAAGAGCTGAAAATGGTAGAAGACTTCTAGGCTCAAGAATTGTGGTTGAATGGGCCAAAGGAAGCATTGGGGATAGGGTGAGTACTCACTTTTGTCAGCTCATTTGAGCAGCAACAGACTTTAATAGATTTTTCTGTTAGAGATTTGAATTATTTAGTATTGAAGCATTATTTCAGTGGTAGAAAAGTCAGTCATTTTACTAAACTGCAAGTTGTAGAGAATTGGTTGTGTAGAATATATAGAACAGAGTAACTCTGAGTTGCTACTTAAAAAATCCAAAACTGAATGTCACAACTCAACTGCCATCTAAAAGAATCCAGAGTAGCAACTTTGAACTTTCTGTTATCCAATGCAAATGCATACACACAGTCACTCACTCACTTACTCAATCAATCAATCAATCACATTACCACTATCACACAGAAGTACCCATCGTTAGTGAATCACTTATGCATCCCATTTAATAGCGGACCATTTGTTACATAGGGACCAAGAAATAGAGAGAGATCAAGGTCAAGGGACAGGGATTTTGGTGGTAAGCTAAATTATGATCACATCGTTTGTATTTTAGAAGTGATGCCATACTATGAATTAAAACTTGACCAAGATTAGAGGCAGTGACCATGAACAATTCTCTGATAAGCAATCCTCTGTATTGCACAATTTCTTGGGAAATGACTTTTTTCTATATTTGCTATTGATACATCCTTCAGAGTTCATGTCTAGGAGTGGAGTAGAGAACCATAGTTTTTATTTAAAAATCCAGAACTGTCTGATTGAGAGGATTAGTAAGTATCAAATTTATCCCTAAGACTTCCACAATGATATACTCTGATTTGTGATACATTTTGTCAAAGAAAAGCCTGTTTTAGTCTTATTGCATTCAATCATTTACTATTTACATCATATGATATTTTCCACTATCTCAACAGGTCGACCTCCTCGAAGGAGAAGGTAACTTTCTGTTCTTTGTATAGAATTCAGTAGTTTACTGCAAAGTTTTTACTATTTACCTAGCTTGCAAACTTAAACTCTTATCTTCAATCTACTGCTGCTTGAGGGAAAAAGAGTGTATTTCCAAAATGTGAAGGAGCTGTAGTTATGGCACAAGGACCAATACAAACTTGTATTTCTCCAAATAACTTTATAGTCTAAGTAGGGATTGACTTTTTATTAGCTATCTCAGAGAAATTGTCTTTTTCAATATGTTTTATAGAAAGTTATTCTTCCTATATATTCAAGTGCATAACTCATTTCATGACTTTCTGTTTTAGCCCACCAAGAGGTGGTTTTGAGAGGGATAGGTGAGTCTTAGAATGCCATAAGTGTTTGTGCAGTACAAGCTATAAGCATCTAGTTTGTTATTGGTTTTAAATTTATAAGATATATTTAAGATTTCACACTTATAATATTTCAGTTTGTCAGTGCTATTGCAATTATATATTTGAATTTAATATCTGTAGGTCACCTCCACGATTTGGAAACTCTTATGATTACAGAGATAGGTATGTATATCTTTTATTACCTTCTTCACATGCTCATCATTTTGAGGGATTCTTTTGATTGGTACAATTCTTTAGGCTTTGGTTGCTATGCATGAGAATATTTGAATTTGGGTATGTTGAAAAGATGTTTTAGAATGTGATAGTTCATGGTAAAGGTCTTTAAAGTTTAGTCTAACAGAGTTAAATACTTGATAAGTTTCTATTTGCAATGTATCATTTTAGAGGAATCATACATACCACCATTATTTTTGCTTAGGCGTCGCAGCATTTCACCTCGTCGTAACTTCAGAGACGATCGAATGGACCGTGACCGTTTTGGTGGAGGCCCTGGTGGGAGATTCGACCGTGACCGTGGCTTTGACAGAAGATCAGACAGAGACAGAGACAGATATGCCAGGAGATACTGAAAGCTGTAGTTTACTCATGACTATAGTTTAGTTATTAGCATATAAAACAGAAATATGTGTTTGAGACTTAGTACAAATGCAGTTGAGATCTGATTGATGGATGGTGTATTGTATAGGACTTCTTCGCATTTTTTGCAATAAATTATATTTGTAATATCATCTCTTGGCTGCCAGATTTGCACCATTCACAACCCGTTTTTGGTTTGACCATTGTAATGGTTCCTTCCCATTTCTCAACCCAAGCAACTCCCTTGTAAAAGTTACATTGGAATTTTGGAAAAATTTTGTGAGAATCAAATTTGCTTGAAAAGTGTTCATTTCACACATGACATTGAAAGTAGATTTTATACATTGTGTACAATGTTATCTCTTTATGGCATGTTCACACTTACCCTATCTTCATTAAAGATGTGTATGTTTATGGATTGATATCTTATAATTTCAAAATATTTGAAAAGTTAACTCAAACTATCCCCTGCCTTCTCATATCATCCCATTCCCCCCTTGTACTTTATTTGCTCAAACGGGTTAAAAGTTGTTGTTAGTTATGACTTTAAATAGCCATTTGTTTTTTTACCAGTTTTAGTTATATACAGTATTTTACCTATTTAGAATATGTTGCTCTTCAATTTTTTGCAGTATTCTCTTGATTTCATGGGAAGCATTTCAAATTAATGGGAATTGCAAGAGAAAAAGGACATTTACTATATCATCGCGACGCATCAGTACATTTCATGAGCAAATGCTATAAAATATAGGAAGGAGCTGGCCATTTGATTTCCCAAGTACCAGAAGTTCAGCAAACTTAATTTCACCCAATGGACAGTGTTGCAAATTGGTCACTGAGATTCTAAGTCACCCTGCCAAAATATCTTGCAGTAGCGCACTGGATGAGCACTATTTGTATGCCTTGTGGTATAATGAGTTCATCTATACTAGTCGCCGTCTAGTTTTAAGGCCTAAGTTTTTAATTCCAATTGACGGTTGTAGGCCATTGTTCAACTTTAAGGTGTCTCGAACGAATATAGGGTGTCTCGCATCAATTTCACGTGGTAGTTTACCATATTAGCTGAACTCATCCATATTAGGTTGGCGCCTTCCACATGCTGTAGCTCTATATGTGAGGTGTGATTGGTCCATTCCAAGCACCAGCTTTATTTCCGGTACAATGTCAACATGGCCAGCACAAAACAACATTGATTCAAAGGTTAAGCAAGGTGAAGTACAATTTTCGTAGACTCGAAGCTGAAGTCACTTGTTGCCTGCAAATATATCAGTGCGAAGTAAAAGTTAGAGGTAAGAGTGCACTTCGTTTGAAGACTTCCATCGCTATTTACTAGCGTGGAAAAACATTGGTTTTTAGGATTGCAATGGCAAGTCTTTTAGGAATTAGTACTTCAGCTAATTTCCATTTTCAAAGTGCCAGTATTTAGATGCCAGCGAGCACAGTTTAAGGAAGCTGTGCAGTTCTTTTTTGCAAGAAGATGAAGGTGTTAAAAATCAGCAATCAAAATGGCAAGAACTTAAACTACTAAGTGCGTTGCCTAAGCGTTCATGTTGCAACTGTATCCACCTTAGATATTTGTACCTGCTAACAGAATATGATCTCAACTGACCATCGTAAAATCTGCAAAACCCTTCAGAACCTTCATGCCTAAACCCTAGAACATTCTTGAGTTAACCAAACCCCAAAAAGCCTTCAGAAACTTCACTCTCAAACCCTTATGTTGCCGGTATTCTACATATTCGCCATTTGTTTCCTGGCATTTGCTAATTTGAGTACAGAAACTGAGTCGAGACTGTAAGGTTATTTACTTTTTGGACGCAAGTGCTCGGAAACTGTGAGCCCCAACTTATAATCCCGCCATTAAATGCTTCCCCGTTCACTTTATTTATGATGTGAAGAAATTTTTCAATTCCAGTTGTTGTACATAGGGGAAAACCCTTTTCTATTGCACTTCTTTGTTCTCACTAAGTTAGTTTGTCCAAAAATCGTTAGCTAAGGCATAAAAGCAAAGACAATTCCCTCCAGTATCTTGTCAGTCCTGTCACAGAGAATCATAGTTGGAAAAAGAAATGCAATCACTTTAGCTGCTCTCTTCCCAGAAAGTAGATAGTTTTATACTAGATTTTGTAGTTAATTCTTTATCATAGCAAGTTTTGTGAACATTATCCAAGCTTAGTGATATTTACCTAGGTATTTTGCTAAGTTTTTAAGTGAACATATTTATTATTTACATCACTTGCATGCTTCCTTTGATTTTCATCTTATTTCTGGTGGCCATATTGTTTTTCATTTTCAACATGTAGCCTGGGTAAAGGTAAATCTGCTCATAGTGTTTGCATCAAAGAGCAATTTCATTGCTCTGTATCTTTAGGCTGGGCTCCCCTTCACAGATTATAGAAATTTTACTAAAACGTTTTGCTATGGGCAGATTCAAACAAGATGAGTGGACTTGGATTGGCCCGAAGTCTCCAAAGGAGTAGCAAGATACAAACAAGAGGAGTGGCCTTTGAAGCTGCTATCATTGCTGCTGCTGCAAAAAAAGTACACATGACACTTTCAAGTATGTTTCTATAATAATCTGGCTTTTAGAAATTTGGTAAATTTTGATTTTGTTTCTATAACAGAGACAGATGTTATTTGGTAGAGATATTTAGCTTTGTTTGATAATAATATAGATGACTTGCGCAATGCCAAGGAATCAGATTATTAAGAATAATAATTTGAAGGGAAGAATATTGGATATCCATCTAAAAGAAGGATCTATGTTATTACATCATAAGAATCCCCATTTGATATTTATTACTTTTTATCATCATTGCAGTTCAAAATTGAAAATTCAGGCAAATTTAATTGAGGAACTATTATTAATGTGGAAAAACTAATTGTTGGTCTTGTTTTGAGTTGAAAGCTGTTTTTCATTTTGATAATCCTTTCTAAATAGAAAATTCATCTGGAGTGTTGTCTGCTCTCAACTCAATGGAATATTCCCTAGATGGAGAAGAGATTTCTTACAAAGCACCAGTTGTTTTAGGTAAGTATGTTCAAGTCAATGGCAATAAAAAGAAATTCTGTAAGATCATGCAAGTGTCTTGTTATTGTACTTCATACTCATGGAATACAACACTTAACTTACATAGTTGATAGGATAGAGATGGTGTTAGACTGAATTTTTTACTTTATTAGTAGTTTTCACTCTAATTTTTGAGCAAAAGTAGCCATGCCATGTATATGTGGATAAAACAACAGCAGTGTCCATAGAAACTGCATTGTCATATGCTGGCCTATCAGGAGACAAGTGTTGTAATCATATAGTGTTAGTACCAGTGTGTTTCATTACTGAAAGTTTTCAAGAGAATTTTATATAACATTTTTCTAAATTTTAGTGAATAATGAGAACTATGATGATTATGCTATTCTGGAATCTGCACGTGCAAAGGAACTTCATGATAGTCTCCAAAATGTTGTCACTTTGAGGCCTATTAAGTCAGAACAGTATGCTAGGATATAAAAGACAGAGTGAGCATGCTGCCAGTCTTGTTTATGCTAGCATCCACAACAATAGTAGATTGTGCTTTTGTTCTTTGTATATAAAAGTCTCTCTTATGCTTGTCATCATTTAAATATGATTGAGGATGCACATTTCCATTGCCAAAAACTGTCTTGAAAGCATGTTTATTTGTATCTTCATCATTATAATATATTGAAGTATATAATCATGCACCTCACCCATAGCATACATAAACAAATCTACAGAAAAATATTATGGAACTCATTAACAACAGAGAGTGATACTTTTGTGTTCAGGGACAAATGTTGTTATAGTTTATTAACTAATTCCCACTTGTATCTCTGCAACAACCAATTACCTGCCACACTTTGGCCATGCATGAAAGACAAGATATGCCTATTTTGCTGTTTGATAGCAATTTATGTATCAATAGCTATTATCATGCATTCTATTCATCATGAGTACTCTTGCATGCTTAATAGACATCCTCCCCCAGCTAATTAATTTTTCCACCCAGGTCATTCTTATTCCAACCCCCTGCCTATTACTTTTTGGAAGTATGATCTGAACCAAGGCAGTTTTTAGAGGAACTCTTTTCGTCCGTAAGTAAAAAGTTAGTTTACTACCTAACTATACAATGCATCATAAGAAAATATGCTGATCGCATGTGTTGTATGTCTCAACATTGTTTTGTTCTGTGGACTTAGCAATATTACTTTGATACAAAGTTGTGATAAAAAACCATAGCCTTTTCTATAACATTTTTGGTCACCTTCCACCCCCCTATATATTCTAAATCCCCTTTAATTAAATTTTTGAGGATTTTTCCAGCCCCCTGACTATTCCAACCCCCATCTATTAAGCATCCAAGAGGATAATATTAATTCATTTAATACAATTCAGTTTGTGTGTTAATTTGATGTTTTGTGTGTTTATATGTTAATTATTTAAATGTATAATATGTAGCATTTTAATTATTTTACATGCCAAAGGATTATGTAGGATTTTTCATACTCTCAAATAATATCTTATGATAGATGAAAATCCTGTACAAGGTGGCTTGCTTGTCACAGAATGTCTTGCTGTGATTTTGCTTGTTCTATCTTTACTTTTTTTATGTAAGTAGTATATTATGCTTTATTTATGGAATTTGCAAAAATTGTTCAACTTTCCTGTGTCTATTCTTGTTGTCATACTACTTTTTGAAATTTTAGAGGCAGAACTATTTCACGTCAAGCTAGGGACATAAGTAGTATCTCAATAATTAATGAAATTAGTTGTATGTGCTAGAGATAAATGTAGCAAACTTATAGAATGTTGACTGTCCCATCGACATTGAGACAGTTTTTTGGGCTGAAGACGTATGGGATGACAAGAAAAACAGTTGGAACAGAGTAATTGAATAGTTTGGATCTGAATGACAATGGCTTCCACTGCAAACAATTTTGTTTTGATTTTTCTTCATTAAGAGGACATATATACTCAAACGAGGCTTCTTCGTGGCTCAAGATGGCGGTAAAGCAACAATATATTTAGGAAGACAAAAAGATACAGCTTGAGTTTTCATTTGAATGTCTATTATTCATTGACACTTTGAATGCTATTTTGTGGAAGTATTAATTTCCAATTATGATGCACAGAGTTACTGATACATTACGAAACAGGAAAGCGGCCTCAAAGGTAATAAAAGAACTTGATGCCTTCCCCAAAATTCCCCAAGATTATCAGGAAACGAGTGCAAGCGGCGGCACAGGTGAATTATCTACAGAAAATGAGCTTCTTTTTATCGATATAGTGAGAAAATGGTTGATAGTTCGTGCTAGTACTTTGCAAGCCTTTGCATTTCTCTCTAAAGCTGTTCGTTAGTACTTTCTATCACTTAGTTTAACCAATTACGGAGCTCCTCCTTAATCAATAAAAATCAATGTTAGATTCTGCACGTGAAAACAGTTCTTTTCTTTTTGATTTCTAATTCGTCAATTTGCTAATCATTATAGTTGTATTTAGTTGATTTGTAATTATATTCCTGCCCAAGAGGATTGTCTGTTTTGTGTCCCAGAATTTGCACAGCTGCGTGTAGTTTAGACAAAAACTTTGCTTGACTGAGATTAATTTACATTCGACCATTGTTTCAATGTTTGTCCCTAAATATATGTGTTGTGTGTGCATGTCCGATATGCAAAAATGAATAATTTGATGCTGTATGATGCTATGACATTTAAACATTTGTGAAACCACATTGGAAGTAAGTTTGATTGAATTTCCAGTTTCAGTGTTTGTCTTTGTGTTCATTGGCATTCTTGTAGTATCAGAATTTATGTACTACAGAGGAACAGAAATGCAATATAGTTATGAAGTTGATAATGATGCTGAAAGGTATTCTATGCCATTTTTTCTATATTTCCTCTTCAATTCTTTATATTTTTTCTAGCAAAATCTTTATTTCTCAGTTTCAATAATTTGAATGTCTGGTTTTAAGTACTCACTTTTGTGAAACTTTTCTACTCATTTGCATACACTGTAGGAAAATTTTTGGCTCCCCCACTTTTATCCCATCTCCCTATAAGGCCACCCTTTGCAAGAAAAACCCCTGCTGTAGCCTCAAAGATTTTGTAATTGTTTACATTTTTTATTCAGCAGCATTAAGATTTAGTTAATGTCTTAACAGTTAGAGTTCAAGAAAAGAAAGTTTGATGATTGTTGAAGCTATTATAATCACAACATTTATCAATGATCTTAGTAGGAATGCAATGTTATTTTGTAAATGTTGCATATATTTTGTAGAAATAACTCTTTTTTTTCTCTTGTTGACAGTAAAATGAAAATTAATGTGGATATCACAGTTGCAATGAAATGTGATGGTAATTGTTTTTGTTTCAGATAGTTCTGGTTAATAATCTCAAAATTCATACTGTAATTTAAAACAGGTTTATTCATATTTTAGAAATTATTATGCAAAAGGAAGTATATATTAATATTAACAGAAAGCAGTTATAGCAACAGAAGAATTGTTGTATCTTTTTAATTGCAAAGCCCTATGTCAACATCTTTGCATTGTTTAGATGTTGGAGCTGATGTTCTTGATCTCTCTGGTACAAGTATTGACACTGAGTCACATTTGAAGCTAGATGAAGTATGTTGACAGCCTTTTCATATTAAGCATTCCCATGATACTTGCTGTATAAATTAGCTTGATTCATCTCTATAATCTCTTACACAATGTTTCTGTTTATCTTGAATCAGTTTCTCAATATAAGCCTTTGAATGAAAAGATATGTTTTCATAGTTTCTTGTGAAATGGTTTTATTAATTTTGTCACTTCTTTCTATAAATTGACTGTTTGATCTGCTACTTTCAGGATAAAGAAGATTCAAAATTATAGTACATTTCAATACAGTATATACTCTGCAATCGAAATCTAAAATGAGGTTTATTTATCTTCTAGACATACTTTCGGCTGGATAAGAAGCAGGCGTTGTGGAGAGAGTATGGATTGTTAATGTTTTTTATATTTTGCAATTTATTGATTCAGTTATTTACTTATTTACTTGTGTAATCACCCCCTCTATTTAGTATGAATTAATGAATTGTATTGCTGACCATTATAGATAAAATTATTATCTTTTGATTTGCATGGTCACAATCATACCTATTCATCATTGGACTATCGTAGCAATCTTTTTCTTTTGTTAACATCATTCTTATTATTGTGCCAAAAATTTCCTTTTTATGATTATCATGGTTGACATATCATTTGAATACAGAAGAACTCAGTTATAAATTTGATGTTTGTGTGCATTCTTAAAATCAATTTGTGGATTCTCATTTCTTCATTTATTAAGCCAATTGTGTTTTTTCCAGCCTTGTTTACAAACACCAAGCAGATGGTTACAGAACCATAAATGATGTGTTAGATATGTATGCAACTTCTGGTGGAAAGTCATTACCAACTTATATGCCTCCAAGGTGCGTTTCAGCAGCATCAATTGAGCTCTTTTCTACCTACCCTCAGGTCATTTTCCCTTCATTTTACTGATTTGAGTTCATTTCTTCATGTCTTGCAACTTCATATCAGACAATTAAAAAACCTGGAGGCATTTAATGAGATTTTACTGCATTGGTTATGGTCATTTGCAAAATATTTTGTTCTCTAACTGACTCTCTGGCTCTATTTTTTCATGTTAGAGATGATTCAGAGTTCAATGATGAAAGTTTTGATGCATGTCGAATATATGGTGGAATAGATGTCAACAAAGTTGCTGGAAATTTTCATATCACTGCTGGAAAGTAAGATCTGTATGATTCTGTACTTGGGCACATTTTTGTTGAAGTCATAATTGTTAAAGTTATTTGGGTTTCTATCGAATCAATCACAAGAAGCATAAGCCATCAAAACGCTTGTGTAAACCAACATGAACATAACAACGTAATATAATATCAATGGCGTATCGAACCTAACAACTAACATGTGAGAATCAAGAAGTTTCTAGAACAGCGTCTATTTGTCCAATCAATTTGTAGCAACAAAACACGTGATATAC
>WIPJ01000132.1:360147-394524 GCA_018155075.1 Cassiopea andromeda
TGAAAGAATTCCTCGAAGCAGCGGACTCACCTTCTCCTGGGGGCTGTTCTGTGCCTAAGACAAAACCCCATAATCCACGCTCCATCAATACTAGTTTCATATTGTATTTCCAACTTTGATAGTTAGCTCCGTCAAGTGGTTCAATTTTTGTAATTTCAGCCATCATCCTTCTTGTTCACACTCGCACACGTCTTCGTTGACAAATGTCTTTCGTTATTAAATCCACGTCGAGAAGACAATTAAAAAAGAACGTATCCTGGGCCCATAACCTGTTAAAGTTATTTGGGTTTCTATCGAATCAATCACAAGAAGCATAAGCCATCAAAACGCTTGTGTAAACCAACATGAACATAACAACGTAATATAATATCAATGGCGTATCGAACCTAACAACTAACATGTGAGAATCAAGAAGTTTCTAGAACAGCGTCTATTTGTCCAATCAATTTGTAGCAACAAAACACGTGATATACTATCCAATAATAATCATCATAACCATCATATGTTTCTAATAATAATATGTGTTATTTCCAATTTGTGTTGTTTGTTGAGAAATGTCCCTATCAAGGTCCCTGCCTTTTAGTGGTGTTCCAAGTTCCATTGTCTTGTCATTAGCTAATATTTATAACCTCTTACTTTCAAACTTTGTGGAAGACTAGATGCAATTAGACTAGAACTGAAAGGAATTCATCTATTTGCACACAGAGTTGATTGTGATCGTTTTGCTAATCTTTCAGATCAATCCCACACCCACGTGGCCATGCCCATCTTAGTGCTCTGGTTTCTGAGGAAAGTGAGTTATTACTAATTGTATGGTTATTTTTGTTTGTTTTATAAATTGCATCTGTGCTTACAATACTTCCTCAATCACTTGCTACAACAGGATACTTTTAAGTAGGTGTTTAGGTTATTGACCCTGTTTCTTACGTGTCGATATGCTTGTAATGGAAGAGCAGACCCATTTTTGTCGCAGATCTCTTAATTTAGTCTCTAGACCTTATATTAGCCTTAAGCTCGGATGTCATCCATGAGCAATACCTTTCAGATACCCTACGTTGACGCATAGGTGCATGCTTGTCTGTTATCAGCGAGAGCGTCTTAGTCCAATTCTCTACAGCAGAGTCAAAACCTGTACTGCTCTCGATGAGGAAGTTCCAACTTATAGGATAGATGTCAGCAAGGAAACATTCTTCATCAAAATTTTTCATCTGACGTGTCAATATTTTTTTGTGTTGCTTTGCCAATGCTCCACGGGACTTCCGGACGCAATAGATACAATTGTTTGTTGTTGTTGTTGTTGTTGTTGTTATGTAGTTATGTTGAATTAGTTAGTTTGTAGTAGTTGAATTTGAAATTGAATTGAATTGAATTGAATAGACCATATGATGATCACTTAAGGCAATCTTTATCACACCAGAGTCAACAATATGTCTTGGTTCACTAACTGGTATATGATCAATTAGTATAGATGTTTGGATGGTTTCCCTTGTAGGGACTTTGATAAGCTGTTTTAAACCATACGTGTCATTCTATTATTTGCCTATTCAACGAACGTACATTCTGGACGAAATTTATTCTCCATCTTCAGTTCCAGGAAAACCCACGTAAGGCTAGTGGGAGTTGCAGTACTCTATCGATATTCTTTAGACAAGGCAGTACACATAACAAGAAAATTTTGCTCAGTAGCTTGTAGTTGCTTAAGAAAAGTCATGAAAAAGCTTGCGACGTACACTTCGTTTACCTAGATGTGGAATCGCCCTAAAGCCTGGTTTCCATATAACTTTCTAGTGTCCGCGACCCATCGGCGACTCACCCAGCGACATTGAGCTCTTTGATGGAAACACTTCATTTCAACTGCCGACGACCCACCGCAGACATGGAAGAAAAGTTGAAACTTGTTCAACTTTTTTTCCAGCGCGGTGCCGGCGACCTCGAGAATTTTATATGGAAAAATGACTGTCATGGGTCGCCGTTGGGTCGCTGGTAGTTTCAGAAGTTTAGCTGAGTTCAATACTACTAAGAATGACATTCATTTCAGTTTCTCTTTAAAATTCTCTTCGGAGGAGAGCTCATCGCCGGTGCATCGCCGGTGAGTGATAGGTATATGGAAACATGTTTCAGTAGCAATGTCGGCGGTGGGTCGCCGACATTAGACAGTTCTATGAAACCAAGCATGCGCTGAAGTTCCTTTAGGAAACTGTGCCACAAGAAACTCAGTCACTCTGATGATGGCTATATTTTAGAACAGTCAAATATAAAGTTGTTATAGTAGTGACATCTGGCTTTCTTGTATCTGAAAATGAACCTTCTTGTAACTCTATTTAATATCAACTCAAACCGTTTCCTAAATAATAAATCTCTCTACAAGACTTTCTTTAGGCCGATTCATGTGCAGTTTCCTTGAAAATGTACATAGTAATATTTTAGGGCTCATACACTAAACGTGTCTTCAAAAGTAGAGTTGATAACTGTTGAATACTGTTGAATACTGTTGAATACTGATAACTGTTGAAACACGGTCGGTACGTCGAATGGTTCACGTGAAATTTTAAGTGAAAATTGAGTAAATTACTTAAAGCAAAGGACTCAGCTGGCTTGCTTAAAATATAGATTTCTTAGTAAAAACAGGAACTGGTGTATATTCACATTTCATATGCCATGCTACAAATATCCTATTTTGAAAATGTATGTTTGTGCTAGACTATTTGTGAAATAGGTTGCGTATTGGCAGGTATTTTTATGATAGATATCACTATTATTGTTACTACTGCCATGAAACACGGTCGCTAAATGTCATACTCCTCTTGTTAGCGCAAAACTTCTCACATAGAATCGATCGACTATCTTTTGGCTCACCGATTCCTGGCGTCATAAATCCATTGGATGGAGATATACAGCTAACAACCAGCAGTAAGTGAACTGTTACTAGCTTTACTTAGCTGGCACCATAAAAATGACTGGCACTAACGTGTGTTTGAGTAATTATAGAAAATTGTTTTAGATTCTAGCTCATACCACAGAGGCTTGCAAAAGGAATTTCTTCTGATAGATTGTTATCATGCATGATAGCTTAGTCGATCGTAACAGAGCTTGGTTACCGAGCAGGGGTGGCTTCTAGGGGCTCCCTCTTGTTAAAATTTCTGCTCATTTTGGGGGGCTCAGCACCCATAAAACTCTTGCATTGGCTTGGCTTTTCAGAGTCTATTGGCCTTGCTTCAAAAGTGCTATGTTCAATTGTGCACTGCTGTATGGTTATTGAGGCATTTCTTATGGTTGATTATACTATATCAGTATTAAACTAAATTATCATGTTCTCATCTTTGAAAATATGGGCGTGGTTGTAGCTGGGTCACACCCAAACTATAGGCATGATTGTGCCTAGAGCTCCCCTTGTTAAAATTTTTAGAAATCACCACTGTTACCGAGCTTGATGTTTACCTTGATTTTACATTGCAAAATATATCAATTTTCATTGTTAGTGGGCAGATACATTATACTGGTGGTAAGGTGGGGGGGGGAGTAGTAAGGAGGGGGGAGTGAAGGTCTCTTGGAAGTTTTCGATTATCACGACCTCTGAGTGATTATTGATGAAGCTTTGTCATGTCACAATTCCTTATGTCTAAAGTAAATAAAGGATGAGCGACCTTCGCCACTGCTTTGTACCTTGTACTTTATAGTTCCTCCCCCGCTTATAGGTATGAGAAATGCACCCTTTTTCTTCATCCTATAACTTATCAAGATGAGCTCTACGACACCCGAGATTGGGTGCTGAAATAATAGCTTTTTGGAAGTCAGATTTATGATTTGCAACTCATTTTATTTTTTTATTTGTTTGTGTATGGTTACTTATTCCTTCTTATATTTTTATTGTCATGTACATATACTTTCTACTATATTTGCTGTTTTCTAATTAGATGGTTGGTGTGAGGCTTTTTTCTCTTGTCATTGATTCGTTTTGTGAATTTCTCATTGGCTTTATTGATAAACCACTCTCAATTAACTTTTTCATTCCTTTTTTAGACTATGCAATGTATCAGTATTACATAAAGGTAAGAACTTTTATAAAGATTTTTCAGCTGTAAATACTGAATGTTTTTTATCTATCTTTGAAAAAAACAGCAAAACGTACGGTGGATAATTTGAAAACCTTCCTTTATGCTTGTGTTATTTTATAGAAACTATCGAGATCTGCGTCTGTCTTTCAGATTGTCCCAACTAACATCAGAACAAACCATAGAAATGTGTCTACAAATCAATTTTCAGTCACCCAAAGGGTATGTATTGGGCTTCTTGTGCTTCTACAGAATATTTTTCTCTGTGATTAGGCTGTTAACGCATTTCTTGTAATAGATTCAGATTGGAAAAACACCTACTTCCGTCATAAAACTGGTGCATTTTTTGTTGCTTAGGGGGTCATCCATAAAGAATGTCTGCATATTTTTGTCAGTTTTCAACCCCCCTCCCCCTGTCCACGCCTGTCCGCTTTTTGCTTAACAACCCCCTCCCCTTGTCCGTGCATAAGAAATGTAGCTATTTGAAAAAGATGCCCATGCTGTGCTTAATTCTTGTTTGCCTCTTTATTTTTCAGTCTCTACCACAGGAAAATGATAATTAAATCACCTTTAAATGCCCTCTTCTCTGCAGACACCACACTGAAAAGGATGTCCACTTACAGCTAAACCCCCTTCCTACCCCTGTCCACTTTTGTCCGCATTGTTGCTAACCCCCTCCCTCCCCCAAGGTGCGGAAATCCTTCATGGGTGCCCCCTAGTAAGAGAGGGCTTGCCCTGCTTTCAAGAAATGAAACTCTTTGATTTTCGACAAAGTACTTCATAAAGAATCTATGCCAATGTATGACAAACGTCTGCTGGAGTCAGAGGAGGATCCGGAGCTGGACTTTAGGGGGGGCTTTATTGTCTTCTTCTTGTGAGAAGTTTCTTAGCACTATAGTTTGAAAGGAACATTTCCGTTTGAAGGCTACGACCCCCGCCCGCTGAATCCGCCCATAGCTCTTCGCCGATTCTTCAGACTCAAATATCGGTCGCAAAGCTTCATCTAAACACTTTTTGTACATATTACCTTGCTAGAAATCGCCAATGCAGAACTTTTCGATCGATTTTCTCTTTCTTTTTTTAGCAAAGATTAGTCAGCCCTTTTTCTGGTGGCAGAGGTGTACCTGGTATGAAAGCGAAATAGCGATTTCCTTTCTCTCTATAGTATTGTATAGTTATATAGCTCAAGAGCCGAGAATAAATGATCTTTTTAGGGCTGAGCTAGTAAGACGATATCTTTATTTTCATTTCATTTTTACGTGTTTGAATGGAGCTGTCCTTCTGCGCAGCTGATTTTCAAGGGATCCTCCGTTACAGCTGTCTTCCGCTATAGGTTTCCACCGCCATAAGTGTCCTTCGCTAAAGGTTTCCACCACTTTCATCTAAAAGTCAATGCAGAGCTTTCTTTAGTGTATGTTCGTTAATGTAAGATGACGAGTTAATCAGTAAAGGAGCCTTTTAGTTTCAGTAATAGGGCCTCAGCACTAAAAACTATTTTGTAATTGATCTGTAACTTACACACAACTTTTTGTTCCATGAAAGAGTAGCACCTGCACATACTAGTATTACCAAATATGCTAACACATATTATATAAAACTATTTTGTATCTGATTTGTACTTTGCTGATTTGCACTATTTTTTCAATATTTATTCAACAACTTTCTCTACTTTTAGGCATATATTTCAAGTACGATTTCTCGCCATTACTTGTGAGAGTAACTGAGAAAGGTCGACCATTCTGGCAGTTTTTAGTTCGTCTTTGTGGTATAATTGGTGGCATTTTTGCTACCTCAGGTATGCCTTTGAAGTAATTTATGATGATGCTGTATGCCAGAAAGTTTGTCATTTTTAATTAGAGAATGGGAATATTTAAGTTCCGTCCTTGAAATATATTGATATTTTCAACTTTAGGTAAGACAAATGCTTTTTAAATTTGACACTGCAGGCAGCAAATAACAGTAAATTTTCGTAATTTATAGCTTGTCAGTAGTGTGCCAAAGAAGTGGATCAGTAATTTTGCAGAAGCTGTTGCTATGGTTTTTGCATGTCATTGAAAGTTAGCATACTCTCACTTGCCAAATAAACATCCCCCTACTTATTACTTTTTCGACTTTTTTTCAACCCCCCAGACTTTATTAGGACCCCATGTTTTGCAAATGTTTAGAAAATTTACTTTTTCACAAACCCCTTATTTCATTTCCTTTCTTTGTTAGTATGTCATGCCCACTATTCAAGGCAAAATAGAGTGCTTCTGTATATATTTTAGCTCTATGCTTTATGACACCTTGTTTTTATCTGTCCCATCATTTTATAATCAGTTAAAGCCATTTCTCAAATCTCAACCCCCCATTTATTTTGACCCCCATGTTTATTAGGACCCCCATCTATTTGGCACTTTAGAGTATTGATCATGAATTGTCAATACCTCATGGAAGATTTACATTGAATTTGCTTCCTATGATTAAGTTTCTCTGATAGAACTTAGTGATTAACTTCCTTTGCTACATTTTCCAACTGCAAAGTCCTTCTTCACCAGCACTCATCAAAAGTACTTTGTGCCTATGAGCACAGATCTAAGAAATATGTGCCTGCAGAAAAAAAAAACAGGATTGACAGGACAGGATAATAGATGGCCAGATGCAAATTTGGATGAAGTGCCTGCAGAAATTTAAAGTGTGGCAATTTCTGCCTCAAAGTGGTGCTTAGCACTTGCAGAGATTAATGAGCTTTGTTCTTCACACCATTGTACATTGTATGTAATGAGTTCATGCATTTTCTGGAGAATTTATACTTGCAAGATTACTGAGAATTTGATGATCCAAGTAAGATTTTAAAGGTTGTAAAATTAAGGAAAATGACAACACAGGATATAAGATCTGATAATCTGATTTCATTGTGAAAATTTAAGTTCTCTTTTAGGCATGATGCATTCTCTTGTTGGATTTTTATTTGATGAAGCTAGCAAGAGATATTCATTTTTGAAGAATACAAAGGTAGCTTGCACCACTTTTGCTGACATGCTTATGTAGAGTCTTTTGCATAGCTTCAAAAAGTAGAAGTAGTTAAAAGTGAATGGACGTTTTTATGCTTAAATCTGAAAAGGGGAGCTAGAGGTAGAGTTTAGGGTAGCATCTATTCTCTCTCTTTCTTGCCTGCTATCTCTCCATCTCTCTGTATATTAGCTCCTTAACCATTACCCCTATCTTAAGAAGTTACCATGCACTTTTGTACTATGTACTGTATTGTTTCCAGTAGAAAGATAATTTGGGAAAACCTATATGTTTGCTTACTTGCCCTGGCCCTTTCTTGCAGTTGTTAGTTAATTGCAATATGCTATTCTTTGCAGTTGCTATTGATTTGTTCTGAAAACATAGCTCGCAAATTACAGATCATATATATATTTGAGTAGTTTACAATTGTGGCATGATATTACTGATGGGAGTGAGATCAAAATTTTGCATCTAGTAATGCCAAGCTCATTTTTTACTACAGCTTCTTTTACATTTCTTGGGAATCACAGCTGAAGTATAAATTTCAAGAGAAGAGCCACGGCGAAAAACATCTTTCCTCTTTATTTATTTCACTATTTCCACATTCCAATAATTACTAAAATTAGGCCTAAGCCAGTAGACATATATGGTTTAGTGACATAAGCAATATTGACATAAACTATATAATACGTTTCGAGATATCATGTCCCATCCTCAGTTAATAAACAGTGCGAGCAGGAGGCTTTTATAAACGGGGAAAAACAAGTGGGAAAAACAAGTGGAAATCAAGAAAGTAAATTCACGGAAAGTCAAGAATTTACTTTCTTGATTTCCACTTGTTTTTCCCACTTGTTTTGCCCCGTTTATAAAAGCCTCCCACTGGCATTGCTTATTAACTGAGAATGGGACATGATATCTCGAAACGTATTGTATCATTTATGTCAATATTGCTTATGTCACTAAACCATATATGTCTACTGGCTTAGGCCTAATGTTAGTAATTATTGGTATGTCAAAATAGTGAAATAAATAAAGAGGAAAGACGTTTTTCGTTGTGGCTCTTCTCTTGAAATTTAGCTTCCTTTACATGTACTGATTTTTTTGTAATTGGTATCTAAACTTCTTTTCATTGTAGCAAACACCTCATTATAACTCAATTAGCAGCCCTGCCTCAACACTTCAGACTACTTCAAATACTCCAGCAACACAGATGAGCTCACTTCCTATTACCCCACTGCCTGAGGTGTCCACAAATGCAAATGGCAGCAATCAATTTAGTGATCTAAGATTAGTCCAACCAGAAGATTTGCCAGAAGACAAAGTAGCTTAAAATATCAGCAAAACCCAAGTGAACATGTAAAATATTGTTTTAAAAAACTTTCACATTTTATGGTGTACCATGTCTTCCGTGCATGTGAATGTATACAGCATCCTCAAATTAACTCTTCTATGGAAAACAAAGAGGTGACATAGGATATCATTTCAACAAATTTTACTAACCCATTGCTCTCTTTTGAGTTTGTTTTGCCAGAGAAATTACTGAGTTTATTAGTAGTTCAGTTGATTTAAAGTCATGATCTTTTATGTTAATTAACCAAAAAACTAGCAAGAAATGCTATTATTATTTCAGTCAATTTTAAGACATACTGTTCTAAATACGTATGTATTTGAAATTACATTACTGTTCTGTTGGAGACTAACAATGAAAATAAGCATTCTTCATCCTCTTAGTTATTTATCTCATCTAACATTGAATATTCGAGTTGTAGAATATCCGTTTCTTCATGAGACACTGTCATTAGAATCAGTTTCATTTTTTTCTCCACACAGTTCTTTTTCAAATATTCGTAGCTGCTTCATAAATCCAGGGTTTGGTTTTGCAATGGGCCTTGCTTTCTTTACCAATTCCAAAGCAGAATCTAAAGACTCTCCATTTTCTTTCATGATATACGCTGTAACAATTGTAGAAGACCGTGAAATACCCGCATTGCAATGAACTAAAACAGATCCACATTTTAACCCACCCCGTATGTACATAATCGCCTCCCTGAAGTGATCTTTTATGCTAAATTCTGGTACATCGTAAATTGGCAGACTTTTATAACTTATATGATCAATTTTTGCGCCTATTGTGCCTCCTACATTCAAGATATTAGTGATTCTGTGCTCTGTTAACCCTTTCAAATTGTTTGAAGCATCCTGTGAACCAAGAAATAGGCCGGGAATAACTTCGTGTAGCTCCTCATCAGGTTTTGTGTCAAGAACAAAAAATTCTCCCTCAGATGCATTTTCACTTATATTCTCTGTAGTTTTCCCAAATGTTTCAAGGTACACTTTACCATCTGGGTGCGTAACTCTGGTTTGAACTGGCTTGAGATTGACATTTTTAGCTTTGATTTCATTTAGAAAGCTCATTCTCCATTTCGCAGCCTCTTTCCAGCTAAGATTTTGACTTGTGCAAAAGAGGTCATAAAGTAATGGTATCTCCTTTTTCTATTGCTCCGCATGGAGACATGACTGAAATTGCTGTTGAGTAAACGGAAAATAAATATTTGTCAATATTCAAATATTACAGTGGTTTGTTTTTGCGTAAATATGGAAGCAGTCCTACCAGCTTTTATCGATATTAGAGAAATCGACCAGGTAGTGCGTCAATATACAATTTCGCTCTCAAAAGTTAGCTGTCTTCGCATCAGATGCTTGAATTTCTTCATTTACACAATATAATGTCTCTTAGCGTTATTGCATTGGACTTTTTTTATACACCCTACACTGCCTACATAGATGCTGCAGCATTTTAGTGTGCCTATCAGCTAGTGGTCATGGTAAGGTTTCTATCAGCAAACTTAAAGTAAATTCGAGATTGTTATATTTGAAGCTTGGATGTGCGTAGTTAAGGAAAATATCAACAAAAACGATTTTTCAGGGATTAGAATTTTTGGACTAGAATTTAGGTCAACTAGCATTGGATGATGTGCATCATAAGATATGGTATTGATGACTTACAGTAACAAGATAAATCCCATCTAAAGGAACTAAAATTCTAACGTTGTAGTTCAAACTTTGGACTTCAGTTTATCTGCCTGTACAGCATTGTAGATCATTCTATTAGGGTTGGTACATACACCTTTGGTTTGCTAGTTAGTTGAGGTTAAACTTATACTAATAGTATGCTTTACAACACTTATTTTCTTCTTCAAGATGCTTTTATTTTTCCTTGCTTCCATTGTTGTTTGTGCTCCATATCCATAGGCATCAGAGATTCGACAATACCTGAAGTCAGCTGGTGCAGACTTGGGAGATAATTGCAAAGAGAGCCTCCATGAGGAAATAATTTGTCTTCTTGATGTCTGTGATAATTGGCTAAGATCTGCCAGTGATGCTGGTTAGTATAACCCTTTGAGAAAGTGTTTAGCAATATGCTGGTATAAATATATAGCTTCTTGGAAGTAATTTGTTATGCAGGCAGTCCACATGGCTAATGATAAAAGCCATACCTATCAGAGCATTACTCTTCTTAATGGCCCTTTTTACACCAGCCCTCAATGGGGTTAACTTTTCCTAGGACTGGTATTAAAAATAAAAAAGTCAAGTCCTTTCCCACGCCCAATGGTGCATAGGGCAGCACCTATCTCCATTTCTATAGCCCTAGGCCACGCATCTGCGAATGCAGTGAAAGATACAGTGGGTGGCTGATCCACTGGTAGCTCCGCGAGTTTAACTTTCCCACTCCATTCTCATATGGCAAGCACCAGAGGAGAATGCAATGAGTACCATTTTTAAAGTGTTTGGTATGACTCGGCCGGGGCTCAAACCCACAACCTACTGGTTGTGAGGCAGACGCTTGAACACTGGGCCATCACTCCAGTTGGCATTAAAAGGACGGGTGTTACATGGGGCCAAGAATTCAATATTTTTGGCTAAGCACTAACATTATTTGTGTACCTCTTATATTTGGAACCATTCACTTATCAGGTCATCAGAGAAGAGGATTTTCTGAAATGCTTTTGTTTGATTGTTGGGGTAGGGGGGCAGAGACGTGGAGATGTTGATGTATGTAAGTACTTAAATCAGAAACACATTTAATCAATTCAGAAATAAGAACCAATGATCAGCAGAACTGACAGAATTTGTGATAGGCTCTTTTTTGTAAGAATAAAGTTTATAAGAATATTGAGGCTCAGTATCTCTGAAATTTAAAGATAATGTAGGAATACTGCAAAGCTTTATCATTTTTCATTATTATACTTTTTTGCATGGCAAAAGCTGTGAGCAAAAGTGGCAGTAGACTGAATTTCTTCCCTGGCATTACAAGAGCCAGTGTAAAAAGGGCCAATAAGGTAGGTAAAGTGCCTGATGTAGTGCTGCCATTGACAATGCAACTGTATTTTTTTAGATCTGGAAGCAATGATGAACAGTTTTATATCACTGATCCTTGTATGTACCGCTGAAAGGGAAAAGATTACTCATTCAATCTGTTCAAAATTAACAGATATTGGTGCAACTGATGCTAATGCCATGCTTAGACTTCGAATGTAAGTTGTCTGTATTGAAATTATTCTGTAGCTGAGGATTCTATGGGAAAATATTATGCAAAAAGTATGATTATGGTAGTGATAGAAGTGTTGCCCTATCTTTTTTCATTTCATTTATTTTAGGAGGGCTATGCTTCAGCCAAGGCTGTTTTTCAAGGGGCCCTCCAACAAAATATACAATATTTACAGTTAAAAATAAGCTAAAATGATAAAAGAACTAAATTTTAGAATCTAATCATAAACATTGGAGTAGCTGTTAGAGAGGACTGTTACCAAGAATGGACCATTGATATGTGGTATAGGGTGGCCAGCTCCTTTCCTCGCCACATTTTTCTCCACAGTTCTACCACTGGGTTCTCAATCACTGCTGGATAAATAGTGAGCAAGCATTCAGTCAAAGATTGAGTGTACCTCAAAACTATCAATCATCTGCACCAAGGTTTTTTAATGTGTAGTTTCACATAAAATGTGCAGTTCTAAAAAGATTTGTGCAGTTCTAATAAAAAAAACTGTGCAATTCTAAAGCTTGTTAGTTTGTGGCCCAAAGTAAATAGCAGTAAAAATGATAGATTTAAGTATGAAATGACAGGAAAAAAGCAATCAGAAATTTATTTGTTAGAGGTAGTAACATTTATTGTTGTAACATTTATTATTTATTTTATGTCGCTAAAAGCAGGGAGTTCAATTCCATCTGGAACTAGTAGTCAATTCTTCAACCCAATATCTCTAGATTTTATGTGCAGCTTCAAATTTTTCTCAAAAGAAACCCTGATCTGCACAGCAGACTACCACTCTATCCACACTATACAGCATACTAGTTAAAATTATCATGATGATGATAATTTGGTCACATTTCTTTTGTTTCAGACTTGAGTGCTTCTTGGCTGGCTTAGGTGAAGGAAATCCCTTGCGATATGAAATATATTGCAGTCAGCTGAAATTATCAACCAGGTTTGGAATAACAGAATATGTACAAACAGGATTAAAGGAGGTATATATGTTTGTTTACTGTATAGTAAGAATTTGTGTTCTAGCCCTATTTATTTTATGAGGCTCTGCTCTTATTGACAACTAAATAACCTGGGGAAAATTCTGCGGAATTCCTTGAAATTGCTTTGGATTCAGAATTCCATAGAATACCCTTACACATTTTAAACTTCCTTCAAATCTGCTTATTGGCAAAATTTGTTATAATTGCTTTTTGTTAGTATCAAGTTAGATATGCTTGAGGTTGTAGTTGGGTGTTGATATGGAAGCACAAATATCAAATAATTATCCTTGGATGTTCTGTTCAGGTGACATCATGGTTAGACCTGTGGGGTGTTGATGTGGAAAAGAAAAGACAGTGCTACAGACTATTACATGCAGCTCTAAAGGACAGCAAAAACAGGTAAAGAATAGTGTAGAACACCTATATTAGCTCTAGTTTTTTGGTTAGCCTTCACAGGGTGGCCAACAAACCCTGGAAACCCTGAACGACCCTGAAAAACTCTGGATTTTCTTTTCTCCTGGAAAAATACCCTAGAAAACCCTGAAGTTACAACATACCCCTGTAAAATTATCCTTTGAAGCAGATTTTCTGCGCTTCAATTTTTGGTCTTGCATTGCTGTTGCATTTTTTGTTCCTGTAATGCAGGGGAGGAGGATCTGTGAGTTTGTTGGGGGGGGGAAACAGCGTATCATTTGTCATGTGGTAAGCAACCTCTTTTTCCAACAACGGACACAAAATTTCAAGTAACACACAGAATGAAAGGTGGATGGGTATAGGCAGAAGATTTATACGTGATAATAATACTTTTCCTCAAAAACATAGACAAAGATACCCTGGAAAACCCTTGAAATTTGGCAGAAAATCCCCTGGAAAACCCTGGAAAAGAATTTCATTTCACTGTTGGCCACCCAGCTTCATTTCTGTCTTTTCTGCATTTTGTTAGAAGTTTAAGTTGTTTCTCTTTACAACATTTTTGTTTGTTGCATGGAATAGTTAAAGTGTGATTTCAGCCTCAATTCGCTTCTTTGCTTGTGCAAGTTGTAGACTTTTCATAAGATCATTTCTTTCCAATCACATTAGTGTTGAAGCAACAAAGGTTATGCTCGAGATACTTGGAACTTACGACGATAAAAGTGCCTCGGAAGCAAAAGATGACGCATTGCAATGTATTCTACATTGTATAAATAAACCGGATGTGTATATAATGGACCATCTGCTCCAGTTGAAACCAGTTATTGCCCTAGAAGGCCAGCCAATACTCAAAGTATGTTTGCCAATTTTTTACCTTTAACTTGAAGGTGGCTTTTATCTTTTCAAACAAGGTACAGTTTATCGCGGATCTTTCTTAGATGCAGGGCATTCAAGATTTGATGATGGTATCAGATGCACAACTAGGAACTTTTCAGGGCAGAATCATAATCCCCAATAGAGAATATGTAGCTTGAAGTAATATTTTTCAGTTTTAGAAACGGAAGAAATTTCCAGAAAACATCCTGATTTCGTTACTTTTATGTGCAGCGAGTTTTACCGCTCTTTCCGCTTCAAAAAAGGGTGTAGGCCTAGACCCCCAGGATCCCCCGTAACCACGCAAATTGGCATCTTACTGTATGGGGGTATTTATTTTGTAAGAGGTTCCTTCCAAGTATCATCTTCTGCATCTCTGCATAAGCGATAGGGAAACTGCTTTCTGCTCCCAACCGTTCTTTGTTTTCTTTGAACGCTTACTTTGTCTTTTCTAAAACATATCCCATTTCGACATGTTTTATAATTTTTTTATCTTAGCGGCTTCCCATATCAAACGTATAGTTTTATCTCTTTCTAGTTGTTGAAAATATTTGTGACGGGAAAGCTTGCAGATTATCTTGATTTCTTTGAGAAGAATTCGAACTTTGTTCTTGGTCTTCCAGGTAAGTTATATTTACTATGAGATTGCATTAATATTCTGGGCATCTTCCTGTTATGGTGCTTCGTTTCTAGGCCCTTCACATGTTTTAGTTACCGTGTATTATTCATCGAAGTCGAACTTTGAAATCCAGTTCCATAAGTCGATAGAAATATCTAATAATGAGGCTCCCTATCGTCGTTCAAAATGTGTTCTTTGCTTGATGTACAAGAAATGAATGCTGCTGAGTTCTGAATAAACCATGAAACCTCTGTCCATTCTTCTTTTACAGTGTTTGCATATTTAGGCCCTTTAGGCCGGTTACAATGAGCAAATGTGCATACAACATTGTTGGAGGAAAATTTCGAGGAAATTAGTGAACTTCATTGAGAAAACATGTTTTACGCGTACTTTTGCACTGATCCTAGTAGTTTAGAACTAAATCAATAAAGATGTATGTACATGTATAATGTATATTAGATAACAACCTAAAAAGGACGACAGTGACTGTTATTTCCAAGACATCCTTATTCTATTCCCCCGTTTATTGTTTTTGAAGGTGAGAAATCGTTTTTCTCATTTCTTTTACTGTTGCAACGAATGGTGGGATCTATCCATTGCTATTGATGACTGTAAAGTTGTCAACCTACTCAATAGCGTCGTGGCAGGGGACAGCTGAACATGACCCCCAATTTTTTCGAAATTGTCGGATTTTCGGTAATTTTATTGTTTCGTCGGAAAATTTTGGGACTTTTGCTGTTACCTTTGGACTTGCCCCTCTACTCTACAGGTGCCACAGCGTCTCTGGACTTGCTTCATTTATTCCAGCCACCCCGCCTATTTGGGATTTAACAGTTCTTAAGTGCAATGTTTGTATATCTAGCCTGAATGTTGAATTTTCGCAGGAGCAAACCACGAAGGAAATATTCAAAAAATGAAGATCTTGACTATGGTGTCCATTGCATGTGAACAACCAGAAATCGAATTCACGTCACTTGCCAAGCAACTGATGTTGAATGAGGACGAGGTTGAAGAATTCGTAATTGAATGTAGGTTGAACGAAGTTTAACTTCGTAATGGAATTAGAAAGCGTTTATTTGCGTTATGCATGTTGACTATACTGATTGTGAATACCGCCAAGTATTGTTTGTTTGACAAAGTTATTCAATATTTTCTTTCATAAATTTTTAGTGCAGCAAGTATGTAGAAGACCAGGGAAGTCCCGATGGCAACGTGGGGATGTCACGCCCCCCAAAAGATTTTGAAAATTACAAGAAAGCTGGTCAAAAGTCAGCCATACTGCAAGAGAAATGGTCACAGTAGTTTCCGTGACCTTTCTTGTTAGTAACAGTAGCTGGTTAAATAGTCGAAACGCCCCCTCCCTCGCAGTGGAAAGTGCTTCAGAACATCTCTGAAGAAGTCCCAATCTTGAGCAGCTCTTTGAGACTTACATTTTATTTTCACAATAGAGAAGAATTATTACCATATTTTATGTACATCTAGGAGAAACACGTATCTGGAGGAACTACCATGAAAGGCAAGACCTGCCTGGGCAATCACGTTGGAGGGCCAGACGCCTTATATTGTTATGTAAATCTCCAGGTTAATAATTCTGTTGGGGGGCAAAACCATGCAAAATTTTTTACTTGGGGGGCCTTGTCCCCTGTACCCCCTTGCAGGTAAGTGCCTGACCTAGAGCATTTCTATGCTAGCATAAACTCTTGGATTAGATTTGTTTTGCATTGTGTCATCATTGATGATTTTGACTACTTTTTTTCTTTCAATTTAGCTATCAAAACTGGTTTATTCCATGCTAAGTTGGACCAAGTCAATCATAAAGTCTTATTAGAGTAAGGACGTTTTACTTAATTTTTCACTTCTTTCCTTCTTTGCAATTGATATCTTTCTTTATTTCGTAAATTGTAGTTTATTTCTTTCTACTGGAAATTTAGTCTTTTTGGCCTCTATAAATATATTAATTTACTGCTTGCAAATTCCTGACGTATAGTCAGGCAGTCTCCTTCCATTTGTGCTTTCAAAATCAATTTATAATGTTATGGGAGCTTAAGGAACGAGATGGAAGTGAAGCTTAAGGATCACGTGCTTACCGTAAAAGCTCTATTAGGCCCTGGGGTGCTCATGCATTTTAAGATTGCTAGAGGGGGGACTGAAGAGAGAGGGAGCTTATTAGAGAGGGGAAGCTTATTACTAACTCAAGATAAAGATGTTGTGCATATCAGGGTTGCCAGAATTGGGATTTTATGCCAATATCTTGGGATGTTATGCCAATATCTTGGGATTTTATGCCAATATCTTGGGATTTTATGCCAATATCTTGGGATTTTATCCCAATATCTTGGGAATTTTTTATGCCGATGGGATTTTTCTTGGGATTTAATTTTCCAAAAAACTTTGGGTTAAATCTTGGGAATTGTAGACAATGCTCCAGATAATTTCTAATCAATATCTTTAACTTATTAAAGCCTTTCATGTTTTCATTAATATTGTTTGTTTATAGCCTTTCCAACAATTCCACGACAAACAAAGTATATGAACCAAGTACACAGGACTACCTTTTTCTATGTAGAATGGACATATATTTATATTTAAAAAGGGTGTTGCTCAAAACCTAGGGGTGTAGTTCTAGAAATCTGCTCAGATGGCAACGTTCCTGACTCAAATTCTGCCAACCGGTTTCTACTGCTCTACCTCAATTGGCCCTACAGCCTTGCAAGTTTTGTATAGCCTCATATGATAAATAGAATTAATAGCAAAAGTTGCAGTGGATGAAAGACTTCATTACAAATTGTTGAACCTTGGGAATTTTGTTTTTGACCTCAATGGATATTGGGATTTTTTGAGCCTCGGTTTGGGAATTTTTAGAATTTCAATCTGGTAGCCCTGATACAAATAGTGTTTTGCATTCTCTCCTCGTTGCTTCCATTGAAAAATCGGTGCTTGCAACTTTGAAGTTTAATGAGATTAGTCAGCTATAATTTCCGCATGTTCATAATAATCATCAAAGTCAGTTGGTGATCATGGAGTATCTTCCAAGCGAGCTTTTCCTCTTGCATTCCTTCGAAGAAATCGGTTCTCTGTAGGTACAAGTAATTCTGTACATGGGCCTTTTTTATACGCGTTATCTCGCCTGGCAATATTTTCCATGTCCTAACAGCCAATCAGTCATATACTTCTACGAGAGAGAAAGGATTAATAGAGAGAAGGGACTTACATGCAATTTTTGCTTGATAATGGAGCTTAAAAGAAAGGGGGCTCATTAGAGAGGTGAGTTATTAAAAAGGGGGCTTATTAGAGTGGGCCCTTACTGTAGAGGGGGCTTACTAAAGTGGGCGCTTATGAAAAAGGTACTTATTAGAGCGGGCGCTTATTATAGAGGGGGCTTATTAGAAAGGTGACTTATTAGAGAGGGGCTTATTAGAGTGGGCGCTTATTTTAGAGGGGTCTTATTAGAGAGGTGACTTATTGGAGAGGGGGCTTTTTAGAATGGGCGCTTATTATAGAGGGGGCTTAATAGAGCCTTTACGGAATTCTCCACATGAATTGTGTTTTCTTCATTTTCAGGTCAGTCAGTCGTCGAACGTTTGAAAAGAAGGAATGGGAAGAACTTCGACAAAAACTTGAGCAATGGAGGGAAAATATTTTAACGATCAAAGGACAATTAGAAGCTGTTATTCCTTCTGCTAGTTGAATTATTTAATGCAAAACATCTTGGAAAAATATTTGTTTTTTGTTTTCCCCTCCCTGTCTTCAACCCTTGGATATTTTTTTGCATATAACGAGGGGGAAAGGCCTTACGGCCTATAGCAATGCTCCAACTAAGGAACAACTAAGAAAAGAAAGAAAGGTTAAGTGGTTAGAGAGATAAGATCAAGTTTGTTGATGTTAGACTTGAAGGATGATAAGTTGTAAGATTCAGGGAACGCAGGGGAAGGCATTGTGTTCCATAGTTGAGAAGTTCTTTGAATAAAAGATGATTTATGAGCTTTGTGAACTACATCATAGAATTCCTCTTTGCATATCAATAAACTTAATTAGCTGATAATGAGAAACTTCTAACTCTCCGGCAGTCAAAATGGGTACATGCTTCGGAAAACGCAGCCTGATGAAAGACAAGAGCCACGATGAAAATCATAGTCAATGAAAATATTCCATTTTTTCCATCACATCTTTAACAGTTGTAATGTGAGGTAATGCTGACTGTTCTATTCGATTTACCTAGTTTCAGTAGGTATTACGTACATCTATACACGTTTTTTTATAAGAAAATTATTATTTTGCCTGATCCTCAATTTTCTTAACTTTTCCCGATATTGAGCCTGAGATTTTCTTAAATTTTTCTTAACTGTTACTGAAATAAACTGGCTGGAGTGGTATACACTTTCGTTAATAATATTGTTTACTTGAATTGGAATTCCATCTTTAACATTTTGAATTCAATAACGACGAAATACCGATTTTTGGCCTATAAAAACACTTACTGTTGGAAATTGAGCTTCGTGATTTTCTTACGATTTTCTTCATATTTTGACGATTTGAGCCTCATTTTCTTATAAACTTTGTTCTTATAAAAAAACACGTATTCAAGTTTAGTTAAAACAACCTGACCGGTTTTGCTTAAACTTTGAAGCATTCTAGTTCTGTATGTTAAGACTGCAAACATATCATATCAACCTTTTAGCCTGTATAGAATATGTACTGGAAATAGAAGACACATTTCTTGCATTCCCGAATGGAAGTAAATTCCTTTGAACTCATGTGACTCGACTTCCTTTGATGTATCACTATTACGTCCCCGTTGTTGTTAGTTGACGACATCCAAAATGGCGGATTGTAGAACTGCAGATGAGAGATGACAAGGAACCATCGGAATGACGTAACTACAGAAGAGATACAGTTCAATGAAAGGTAATCATGAATGTAAGGGGATTTCACATATCAAATGCTGACTAGTATTCTTTGAAGGTTACTGAGTTAAATTGATTTTGGAAGAAGGTTTGAACCATGTTAGATTTCGTCTTCATTGGGAGGAAGCAGTACTAAAGTGTATTTTTACCTGGTATTCTGTCATTCCATATAACTTCTCTCTGCGCGCTAAAGCCTACATCTGTATTATCTACTATATAGTGGCAGACCACGGGAGATGAACATGTCTCCATTTCTCGATAAACGAAGCATTCCCAACAAGATAATTTTCAAGTGTTAGCTAGTTTGTAGCTTGAAAAATTGGCCTGCCTTATCAATTGAATTGTCATGTTATTGATAGTTACAGCCTGCTTTTTGGCATTGCAGATTGGTTCCAGTTTTCATTATTCTAGCATTGATACTGTTGTTAAGCAACATTAATTTTTATTAATATTCCGACTTACATATATTGTCTTATCACACTAGAATGTAAAGTTGCTGTAAGTTAACAAGATGACATCACTCAAAAGTTGCCTACCACCAAAAGGCTCGTCAAACTGGCATAGAAATTCAATTCCTGACGACAGCACAACCACAAGTATCAGGCATGCAATTATTAGAGAAGTCTGGCTTGAAAAAAGACCAAGCCCACATGCTGTGTGTATTTGCCTCAAGTTTCATGAAATTTTTACCTTTACTTTGATTCATGTATTTTGGCTGTGAAGTCTTGTTTCTCTTGGTCTGGTAAACCTGTCAAAATTTTCAATATGCCACCTACACACACTGCTTCATTTGGCAATAGGACAAGATGGAAGCATTAGCTAATCATTCATTGAGAGAGTGAACCAAAAGAAGTATTTATTTTATGAAGAAGTGGAAGTAACTAGAAAATAAATTTGTTTCTCAAAGACTAAAATTTAAATTTCATTTGTTTTAGGTCTATAAAATTGAGATTATGAGCAATTCATCTCATTGGTTTGTCTTTCGAAGATACAAGGAATTCTATAACCTTCATCAAATAGTAAGTAGTAAGTTAATGGCTTGGTTCTTTAATTCAATTGGCAAATAGTTTTTTTGATAGTAGATGAGTTAGAGCACTGACTTATTGTGCAACTGATTAACAGCTGAACAAAAACATCAATACAGGGGCTTTCACACTCAGAAATTAAGAACTTATGATCAACAACACCAGCAAGCAGAATGGGCATGTGATTAGAATTGATTTGATAACACAGTATGAGCTTCCTCTTTGAAGCAGTCAACAAGAGCTATGATTTTAGCATTGATATGCGTGCTGTTATAGCTAGAACACTTTTTGCTTCTATCCTAAGGAGTTTTTCTAGTTGTTTGATCTATTACTGAACATTGAGTCAAAACTGCTGGCACATTCTGGCTATCCCTGTCAACACTGGACAAGTGATTGGTCACTCTCAAGTGGACTCTTCAGCACATACTGTCATGTATGAGAGCAACCTCTCACCCCCCAACAAAAGCCCTGTAATCCATACCTTTGTACCTAGTCTGCTTGCTCATTGGAGGTGGGAACACTAGGGAGTTACAGACAGTGAGAAAAATGGCCCTCTAGCCTCAACTGTTGATGAGTCAGCTTAATTTACTGTATGGAAAAGCATATGGGGCTCTTTTTTTCCCTATTTCTATCCTCATTGCTTAATTTTATACTTTGCCTTATTTGAATTTTTATTTATTATATTATGTTATTCTGTTATATTATTCTATGTTATATTTTCTTACATTATGTTATATTATATTACACTATATCATATATATTATATTGCATTTGATTGTATTCTAGTATATGGCCTTTGATTGATGTACTACCTTGTTGTAGCAAAGTTATTTTGCTATTTAAAGTGAATTTGTAATAGTAGAAGTATTTTAGCTTCTATTTTTAGAAGAACTTACTTATATCAATATTTTAGCTTATGAAGAAATTTGGAATCCCAAAGGAGTTTCTTCCCCCAAAGAAACTGACAAACAACATGGCAATAGGGACATTGGAGGCCAGGAGAGAGGCTTTGGAGCATTACCTTCAAAAGCTGATCAATAGGTATCTGTTCCTTTGAATGATTTGTGGCAGTAAAGTTTCATTGATATCTGAGGGTAAATTCTTTTCATATTTTGAATTCCAAGAGTATGCTAAGCTACAATAATACTAGCCATATAAACTTGGAACATTTACAAAAAGATTATGAAAATCATTTTCCTCTCTTTTTTTTCATCCATGTGCTTGGTACAGACCCTCACCCTAATCCACCCCTAGAGCACTTGACATTGTTGTGTATGACTTTTTTCCATTATGACATGTAATTCCCCCAAAACACAATGCATGGGGGGAGGGTGGAAAATTATGTGCTGAATGTAAAGGTTTATGTACTGTTATATTATTTTTTGTGAATTTCTGTAACTTGTCATGTTGGAGTTATTATACAGCTTGTTAGTTACTACTATTTCTGCACATAGTTGAAGTTTCTTAAGCAAAATTTAAGTTTTGAAACAATTTTGTCACTAAATCACAAGCATGTAGTGCCAAACTACAAGTAGAACTCATTTTTCATGAAGAAATTAATTGGTGTCAAATATTTCTGGGTATGTGTCATTACTATGGAATTGTTCTCAGGTAAAAATCTAATATTTATACAGAGGATGTCTATACTGTTGTTGATTTATTTTATAGCTGTGATAGAGAAGCTGGAACTTGTCCTGAGCTGCTTGAATTTCTTGATTTGAAAGGACATGTAAGCTTTATAATTTTCTTTAGCAGAGGTTGGGACAGAGAACTGTTAAGAAATAATTGTATTGAAATTTTCAAAAGTTTTGTATTCCCATTGGTTACAGTAATCAAAAAATGCCAAACTAATTATACTGCATGTGCATACTAACATTCTTTTTCCTGAAGCATTGCAAAGTGTTCTTATTTTTCTATGGGTGCATTTTACTATAAATGAGAAGTGCCACTCTTTTGAGAATATATGATCTATATCTTCTATGCTCTTACTGCATTTGCAATCACGATGTAAAGGCATTCTTGATATTTTATAATTATATTGCATACTTCTATATTTCTCTCTATATTCTACTAAGTTATTTTGTAGTATGCTATATCAAGGAAATGGTTTCAATTTATCATTTTTGCTTTTCCAGGATGTATCATTAGTGGTTAAATCTTTATCTATCTATATTGGAAAGCATGGTGAGCTCTAATTTTTCATTTAGTCACCATTTAGTGACAAACTATTGACTAAAAATTTCAATTAGTGGTGAATATCTTAAGCTTTAGATCTTTACAGCTTGCACAAGAGCTGTAGCTTATTCTTAATGAATATACAGTGCTTTGTGTGAAATAGCATGCTCCCATTTAGATTAGTGTTTACATTTGACTATTTTCCAGCATACTACTCATTGGCTCTTAGTCCATCTGTGGGAGTGTAATTTTGCCTAATTTCCAATGCATTGTTATCCAATATCTTAATTTTCAGCATACTCTCTCATTTTTGTTAGCTAAGATTAAGGCTGCGTTTCTTTGCAGGAGAGAGGATTTTGGCAAATAAGGAACTTTATTCAGTCACTCCTGTGCAACTTCATTGTTTGACAAAACAACTACAGCTTCCACACCCATCTGCAAATGGTATTTAACCACTTTGTGTTTGTATTTATCTTTTTCTGTGAGCTATTGATCAGTTATTTGGTTTTTCACAAGTATCTATTTTACCATTGCCATAATTTGGTATATGCATTAGATAATGGATAAGATAAATCTAGTATTTGACAGACTGGTAGTGGAATTTTCATGCAAGCAGCTTTTGCAGAACCACCTACATTTTGGAAGAGCCTTTTTTCTGTAGATACTCAGTTTACATGTGACTTTGGAGCATTTGGGCATCTTTTTAGATTTAACACCTGCACATGCATCAGACCTTGTCAGGTAGCGAGTGCGATCGCACGTGCTTACACGCGTGCAAATCAAATTGCGCTTGCGATTGATCGCACTCGCAAATAGGTGTTCTCTCTGCACTCGCAAATAGGTGTTCTCTTGTGATTGATCGCACTCTCTCTCTCTCTCTCTAAGGGTATATCCACTATATGCGATAGTATTTAGGACTGTCAGCTGCAAAGGGCATGCTCTAATGTTAAAATGCATAACTGATTTGTGATATCAATTCCTACTACAGAAGGAACACCTTCCCTGAATGTATGAAATAATATTAGTAATAATTTAACAGCGGATTTTGTTGCTTTTATTTTTAGGAGATAGCATTGACCTAGGCAACGTGTATGGCTTCATAGCGATGCTTGAGCGACTGTGCGTGATGGATACAATCGCAAAGGCGACCAATGGCAAGCAATTCGAAATCAACTATTCGTACGACCTTGGCCTTTTTCCGAAGCTAATCGAACTTCAAGTAAGATAATGACCTTTACCACTGTATCTTTCACTCAATAAATGCTTCGTAGCCTCCTCCCCCCCAACACACATACTCCCCCCTACACATACATCATATTATATGAGAAGCCTCAGGGCTCTCACCAGGGCCTATGTTAGAGTGGTCTTGGCCACACTTTGTAGTCTTGGACATCTTGAGTGTGATCTTGGAAATTTAAAAGTGTGGTCAGCTTTCTCATTTTCACATGCATCTTATTTCACAGAAGTCTTTCTGTGTCTTGGTCTGCATATGTTCTATGTTAATATCTAGAACAGTAGAACATACGTTTCAATTTGGCATACGTAATAGGTCACCAAGAAAGCTCAAGTAGGGAGTGGTCAAGCTGTATCATAGCATAGTGTGATCTTGGTAATCCTTATGATAGGCCCTGGCTGTCACTGCATTTTAGGCCTCCTTTTTTGAGCTTCTTACTCGTTAGTTTTATTGTACATGGACATAAATGTAATCCCATGAATCCTAGTATATGGGCATTTGTTTCTACAATGCCTGCATTTCTTAGAAGATCGTCAAGCTAAATGTTTTACGATTGATATTCTATTGTTCTTCCAGATCGAGAATTGTCGTTTGTCTTCTGCTATTGGGTTTCATATCCTACCACAGCGGCTGAAATCGTTAACTGTCCGTTACTGTCTTCACACAATGAAAGTAGGTATTATGCCTTACTGTGCTTTGTTTTATCATTCCTTACTTTACCTTACATTCCTTACTTTACCTTACATTTAGCTCTACTGTTCTTCACCATCTATCACCTTTTCTCATTTGTCTCGGCCTACTTATCATTACTGTAAACTTTATTCCACGTTGCTTGCCTTTGACAGAATTTTGCTGTTCCCTCTTCTTATTAGTATTCATTTTATTTTACCTTCCCTTATCTTAGCTTACCTCACCTTACCTTGCTTCATTTACCAGCATATCGTTCAACACCTTACCCCTGAATTTTCCTTCCTTCATTGCTATCTCATCCACTTTACCCGTTCCTTGTTTTAATGTATCTTGATCCGGTAGCCTGTTCAACATTAAACTCTAGGTTCGGTGGTTGTATCACTTTAATCATCCTGCTTACCTTCTTCAACAATTAACGCCTCCTCCTTTACAATTCCTATCAATTAACGCCTTGCCATGATTTCTCTAGGTTTTGTAGGACCTATGATGTAGAGATTATATTGATAAATTTTCTCGTTTTAGGAGTTCCTCATCGACTGTGCTGCGGAGAAAAGACCAGTAAATATTTTCATACCACACATCTTCATTATCCTTTTTGTTATTCTTATGTCAGTTTTCTTTTAAAATAAAATGTTGCTACCAGATATAGATGCTGCTTTAAAGAATAGAATAGCTGCTTAGTGGCCATATTTTTGGAACTCTTTGCGAACTTTGCAAGCCATCTACCGAATTGGTGTCATTGCTAGAGCATGTAAGAGTTAACCACCAAATTGCATCACAAACTGGCCCACGCAGCAGTGTGAATTAATTTGAGCATATCTAAGAATTTTATCACATGGCCTAGATTGGCGGTAGCGGGTCAGCAACTTTGAAAATAATTTAAAAGTTGAAGAAATGAATTGTAATTGTGTTCATGGGGACGTTGCAGGAGGAATATAATAATAATAATAATAAAGAAACTTATAGTGCGCCATATATCTTTGTTAATTATCAAATACATACGCTCTAATATGAGAATTTCTTCTTGGAAAATCAAGGCCCAATACTTGCCAAAAGTCACTGGGATATTTTCAAAAAATTAAGAAAAACTATAGCTTTCTCAGCACTTCAACCAGCACGCCTTGATGCAAACTCCCTTCCCCCTAAAACAATGTTGGTCTGTTCTTGAGATACTTGGCGTTAGTGTGCACGAAAAATTTTTCCGTTACCGCATGTATTTCTCCCAGTTACCAACATTGTTTAGGGGAAGGAGGGGGGTGAATGCTCCGTCCAGATTTAAAATATACAAAGTTTCCCAGGACTTTTGGCGAGTACTGCAGTTCCGTAGGTTCGAGTATAAGCCATAGAAGTGGCATTTATTTCTTCTTCTTGTTGAGCCACGTCAGTTGACGTTGACGACTATGCATTTGAATCTCTCTCTGTCCTGAGCCAGATGGAAGAGCTCCCTTTTCCTTAAGCACCCCACCGCAGCCTCCAGGTCATCTAGATACTCCTTTCTTTGTCTCCCTCTAGATCTTGAACCATCTATTTTTCCTTCCAAGATCAGTTTCTCCAAGCTATTTTCACTTACTATATATCCAAAACTTTTCAGTTGTCTCAGAGTGATGTAAGAATCTGTCGTTTTTCTTTAACTTTTCCAAGAAGCTCTTTGTTTGGCGCAGATTCTGTCCATGATATTTTCAAAATTCCCCGGTACATACTAGTTGAAGGAAATTCATAGATAGTGAAAGAAAGGACTATTGGTGTGTAGACGATTACAATAGAATTTCCAAAACATTATGAAAAAGACAGGAGAAATCATGTTAACGGATTCATAAACGAATGAAAGCAGTTTTTACTCAAATAAATTATATATTTTGAGAATTTTCAATTCTGCAAAGCTTAGTGTAGATGGAGATGAAAAGCTCTTGAAGGCAATAACTCTGACAACTTTCTTTTTTAGAAGATATAATGGCTTTGTATGTATTTCATAAGTAAGACCCCAGGCAATGATTTCATACTGCAGAAATGAGGAAAATAAAGAATAATATAAAGAATATTACAATGGAAGTTCACTTCCATCACATAAAATTTATTTCGTATATATAATATTCGATTTTACCTCCGTTTCCCTCAATTCCTTGGGGCTTGGAGGGTGCCTCTGAGAGGACTTTAGTTCTGGCGCTAGCATTAAGCACCGGATGCCCTTTGTTACGTCACCAATGGCATGCGATGGGCCTCGAACCCAGGACCATGTTGGTCTTAGTCGAGTGCATTACCGCTAGGCCACAGCTGCTCTATAAAGTTTATTTCGTATATATATCAAGTGTTATTTGTATGTTTTTCATTACTTTTTTGCTCTGTTTGAAATAATATTTTTAATCCAATCTATGCCTGATCTCTTATCTCACAAGGCCCCCCTTTCCAAGAATGTCAGGGAAGGCTGGAGGACGCAGGCAGCTTTCAGACTTTCAAATAAACGGTAATAATATATAAATATATATATATATATATATATATATATATATATATATATATATATATATGTTTTATTTAGCATTTTCAACTAGTTAGCAACCTTTTTGTGAAGTAATCACAACAGCTATTTACCCGTTGCTTTACATTCCCTGACTGTATTCCTTCTGTCGTTCGTTGAAAATCTGTGCTACTTTGTCAAAGTCTGATTCTTCTGTTTTGTTCCAAATCGGGTATTATTGTGCTTGAAACGTTTTTTACGGTATTTTCTAATTTATTATTAATTGTATATAGTACATATTTTAAATGTTAATAAATTTGTGATGCTTCATATTTTGGTGCGTTTAAATACAGGCTACACCAAGATCATTGCTGTTAAGAGATTCTTTATTATACACCCTTTTTTTATAAGAAAAAGTTTATAAGAAAATGAGGCTCAAATCGTCAAAATATTAAGAAAATCGTAAGAAGATCACGAGGCTCAATTTCCAAAATTAATTGTTTTTATAGGCCAAAAATTGGTATTTCGTCGTTATTGCATTCAAACTGTTAAAGATGGAATTCAGATTCAAGTATACAATAGTAATAACGAAAGTGTAAACCATTTTAGCCATTTTATTTCAGTAAAAGTTAAGAAACATTTAAGAAAATCTCAGGCTCAATTTCGTGAAAAGTTAAGAAAATTGAGACTCAGGCGAAATAATGATTATCTCTTAAAAAAAATAAACGTGTATGGACCAGAAAATCTTGATGAAGATTTGTTTATGCATTTTGAACTACATGTATCAATGATGGGTACAGTTCTATTTTTCCCTTTCCAGTCCATATTTTCATATTTTTGTTCTATATCTTCCACAGGATCATTGTACAACCTTGGGTATGCTTAACGTCCTTGAACATGACCCACAATAATATCCTTGGTTTGGATAACAGTATTGGTCTTTTGCCAGCCATAAGAGAGGTTTGTTCTCATGAAGGATTCTAGAAAATCCGAGCTGGATCTCTTCCTTCCATGCTTTTGGAACTGCTTTTCTTAGAACAGCTTTTCTTAGAACGGCTTTTCTTGGAACGGCTCTTTGTTTCTTATGGAACGCAGTAAAATTCTCGCCGTAGTGGTTTAATCATGTGGTATTCAACACGTTCAATTTCCTTTGAGAATAAAACGGAATCGAAAGTGTAGCTTATTGTAGAAAGTGAGAGAAGTGTAGTAAGAGGCCGTTGCTTCTTAATTATAGACTCCTATGCTTTTTTAGATATGTAATTATTAGTTATTGTATATGTTATGTGTATTATGATAGAATTATTATACATACTATTGCAATAGAAATGAGTTCTAGACTCTGCTAGATATTGAAGCATGGTTTAGCTCTTATTTTTGAACTTCTTTGCTACTTAAGATGAAATTCTCTTTATTTCTCCAATGTTTTTATTAAATTAAGTCATTCTAGAATTTCCCTTTTTTCATCTAAATAGCTGGATCTCAGTTACAATAAATTCGCACATTTGGATCTAAGTCTTCTTGAAGATTCTCCACTTCAAAAACTTCTTCTCGTTGGCAATGAAATCTATCTCATATCTGGTTCAACAAAGGTACTGAAATCTATCTCATTCTTTTTTGCTGTATAATTTTCAATGAACTGCTTGAAGTTGAGTGAAAAGTTTCTTGGTTAGAACGCACGTCTTATCTTGCAGCGGTGAACTAGCAAGACGTAGTTTGGGTAAATTAAAGCTCTTAAATGAAGTAGAGCTTTCGTTTTTTTCAATAATTTGAGGGACAAGCGGAATTTTTTATAGGAATAATAAAACCATGGTTTTTCTGAAGAAAGGTAGCTGCCGCAAATCCATTCTGCAGTAGTATATTGGTTTGAGCGAGTTTTGTCTAAGGGCTTATCTTGGAGTTGGCATCTAAAAATAGCAAATGAATAGTCAATACGATTTGGTAGTAACAGCAAGAAATTTGCGAAGGCCAAGTATCGTTCATTTTTTGCGGGATTAGAAACCTTTGAATGTGTGATTACTACTTTTGTGGAATGAGTTTTTTTATTGATCAACTAGTTGTATTTTAATGAAATTTACATTTTTTCATAGACTTTGAATAACCTGAGAGTGTTAAATCTACGACAAAACAGAGTGCAAAGTGTTGAGGGTAATTATATCATCACATTTAAGAGTTTCTAATGATATCGGTGGTTTTTTGCTATCATCGTAAATGTTAGTTTCTTCTATCTATATCTCATCTTTCCTTCTAGGTCTGCTTTGTGCTCAAGGTCTTACACAATTAGACCTCTCATTCAATTCAATTGTCCTCTTATCAGAAGCTCGTAAGTTGGCTGCGTTGGAGCACCTGGGGTCTTTGTCAGTAAATGGTATTCATTTCTTCTATTTAGAACATATCTAAACAGCAGTTAAAGATGAATTATCAAATTTGCTTTATTGTTTTAACTGTTTATTTCTTGTAAACTTAGTTTCTTATTGAATATATTTGTAAAGTTTTGGTAGTGATACATTTTTAGGGTAAATGAAAGCTTTCAATGCACACAAACATGGACACCCAAGCATGCACGAAACCAGGAGGGGGCACAGGGGGGCATTTACCGCTTATAACTTTGAATCTCGATCATTTGGCATCTTGTTGTTATCTTCCTTAGATATTTATCAAAGACCATAAACTGAAGTTTTGTACCGCTAGTTCAATGCTGTCTGCAAGGGGGCATTTTCTAGGATTATACGGAATATACTTGTAAAAAATTTTCTGGGGTAAGCTCAAAAAGGTGTGGTGATGAAAATTTTTCTGATTGGAGCCCCCAAGCTCCTCTCTTTCCCTGTGTGTCCAATAAGAAGCTTTATGTTTAGTATTGGCTGCCACACCCATCTGGCCTGGCTGCTCCCCTATCTTTTGAAAGCTTGCTTTGTGACTGCGCAGAACCACATCCAAGCGCACGCAAGCGCACGCAAGCACACGTAGGCATAGAAACAAACACGGAAACAAACTTGTTAACGCATTCGCTCATTCTTCTTTCCTGCATTCACACACATTTTCCTTCCGAAGAAGCTATTTTTTAGTTTAAATTCTCCATCTTTTTATCAATGTCAATCTACTTTAGTTTATCCGATCTTTTCCTTTAGGTAACCCCATGGCTCGGCAGAAGAGACACCGTATTATGATATTTGCCAGCTTTAGGGATCGGCAGGTATCGTATATACCCGTGCAGCTTATGGACCAGTCCGGTTTTCATGCTTCTCGACCGGATTATGTCGTTATCATAGCACCCTAATCCTCTAACACTAACACTAACAATATCCCTCAAGCCCAGATCCTTTCCCACTAGCCCTGATCTTAACTCTTGAGCCCTAGCCCTATCGCTCTAGCCCTGAAGTATCCCTTCAGCCCTATCCTCAACCTAACTCAAACCCTAGTCCTCAACCCCTCACCCAAATCTTTAGAAGTAACGACATAGTCAGATTGAGCAGTATGGAAGGCAAACAAATCCTAACGTTATCGATGTATCGTATAACTCGTATATATTTCCTACACAGATAAATTTTAGCCTAAGTGTGTTGTCACAATCGTGGGAAAAAGCGTTGAATCCTGTTTATTGCTTGTGTTTTCAATCTGCTTGAAATCTAGGTATTCTATTTGTTGCACTCTCTGTGGTGAACAGATAATTCTAACTAAATCTTTCCCCCAGAATTATTACGCTTGCCTTATACTATCATAATTCTTCTGCTGCCTCAAATACAAATGCTATTCCTTGGATGATGAGTGATATTTTGTACTTCGTATTATTGTAGCTGGAATTGGATGGAAGGCAGATTGGAAGGAAAGAACAGGTAATTTGCTTTTAAAATTTTGTAGGTTATGAGTGGTTTATGATGAAAAGGCAGGGAGTGTTCCTGTCACTGTCATACCTTTCAAGTTCCATGAGTGGTATTTGTTACATGTAATTATCATTTAATGAATGCATTCACAAGTTCCAGCATGGTTTTCACAATCGAGTTTATCTTATCGGCCAAACAATGTGGGTACTGTTTAGTGCTGATTGAAATTCTTCTACTTTTATTTCTTTTCCTTCTCCTCTTCCCCCGCCACACTTACCCTCTTCTTCCAGGGAATTTTAAAAGGATTTTTCACTGTTGGGGCATTTAGGAAAAGGGCACTCTAGATAATTCCAGGATTTACAGATTAACAGACTTTCAACAGCACTTTTAAAATATTACTACAGACTGTAAGCGAAGAATTCATATCGGTATACAAATATTTCAGATAAGACAAAGAGAAAACAGTCATTAAATCAAAAGGGTACTACAGTCGAGGGGCAAGCATGTTCCACTGGTGGGACAGTGAAAGGGGCTGGTGGGGAATTTCCCCACTACTTTGTATGTTAAAAAATGCCCTGTCTTCTTCTCTTACGTCTCCCCACATCTCACTTCTCCTATCAGCTCTCCTCAGGTACTCTCATCTTCTCTCGCATCTTCCTCTTCCTATCTCATCATTTTACTTCCTCTCTTCACACCACTTCTCTTTTGACGTCACCAGCTTTCTCTTCCCTATCTCTCCCTTTCCCACCTTTTTCTTTCTCATTGTTTCTCTTGTCTTTCCTCTCCTCTTTTGTTTAGTTTCATTATTTTTGAATGATTTAGTAATGGGCATGATTGATGTATAATAATCCATTTCCCTTAGGCCAAGCTCGATGCTAGGTTTGCAAATGATGAAGAAGCAGATTTCGATGATACAATGAGCATTAGTACCGTATCTGATGATGATATGGATTCTGGGATAGACGGTCACGTGTCAGCGTTGGAGCCTCTTTTTGAAGAAGATGATTACATCGTTGTTGATAAAGATGTAAACCTTGGTAGCTTAGCGATCGGTGAGGGGGACGAATCTGGGAAGGTGCGAGGAAGCTCCTTCGAAGGTAGTTACTCGGAAAGCGTAGATGCGACTCGTAGTGGAAGTCCGGCTGTTGCACGGAAAAAGCCGGTGATGAGAACTGCTGCATTTAGGGCTGGTGACAACAGCAATCTAGAAAGCTTTAGTTGCTATCGCGAATCTCTTGCAGCAAATTGGAAACCGGATTCTCCTTTTCGGGTTGATCGTAGTTTGCATGAAGAAATGACAGCTACAGAGCTGCCTTCTAACGACCGTAAAATGTCAGACCAAAGTATTGACAATGGCAGAATGCCAAGTGTCCGAAAAAGGACTACAGAGGGCGCTTCTGAGAAACACGACTCACATGTTCATAACGCTGACAGTGCCGCACAAACTAATTGTTCCACCACGACACCGAAGGAGAAAAACAATGCTAAAGGTAACTTACCGAAGAACCCAAGTTTGACGTCATTTGATAAGATAGTACGAAATTCAAAGAAGAAAAAGGAGAGGAAACTGAGGGTTGACTTGTGGCATAACAACGGGAGAATTGGGTCTCCTACGTCACCAAAAGAACAGTCAGCACCAATAGAGGGTGCTTGTAGCCCCCAGCTTACACAAAGCGCCCCTGAAAGCAATAAAGTGGAACATATTACAGTTTTACCAGAAATTGAAGAATTTCGAGTCGAAGATGCCGGTGAAGATGAGTTGTGGAATGGCGAAGAAAACTGTGAACCTGGTCTTGAATGCATTGAAGTGCTTGAAGATGATTAAATAAATGGATAGAGTGTTAGGGCTTGTAAATCTGATTCAACGAGCTTAGAATTATTTTAATATATTGTTCAATAGTTGCATTGGATTGTAGAGGAATATTGTAGCTCGTACAATACATAATAAGTTGTTTCATGTTAAGTAGATTTGATAATGGTAGTAACGATGATAATCATGGCAGGATATAGCAGGAAAGGATAGTCGATAATTACTAAAAGTGTCGATGAAAATTCACAACATATAATCCAGGCTACTCTATTTTGATTTATCTTGCCATGATTCTCATCATTGTCGTCATCCTCAAGTTCATACAAAAGAATCTGCATATAAGAACCTACAGCCTGAAGTTGTATATTTTGATTTCAGACAATGAGAAGTTTCCCAGCCTGATCCTCTAGCCAGGTTCTCATTAATGGTTCACATTTTCTACCGGCAAGTAAACTAAGCCTGTTTACCAGTCAACCCCTTTCATGGATGCTACATACCTTTCATGATAGGTAGGTTCACACATACGTTTTTAACCACAAACCTTTGGATGGCTAACTATATTGCCATAGTCTTTCAATTCTAAATTATCAACTATCATTTTTCCTGGCATTTGTTTTACCTTCTATTAAGAACCAGCGCCCTGATAATTGGAATTGCCTCAACGCATGAGAACATGAACAGGCTCAATTCAAGATTGGAGGTTCACATTTGCAGGCTTTTACTGTAATAAAGCTACGTTTTCCGAATGATATTTCAACTTCAGCAATTGAGTAGATGTAGTTATAGGATTAAACTTTTTATCCAGCTTCTAAAAGCTAACAGCATCTGTTCTTTTTAAAACGTATCCAGTGCACAAAAATATCACGCACAGGGGAAGATTTTATTTTCTTTATTAGCAAGTTTTCTTTCCCTTCAGTTAATTTCCTTCTCTTGATTTTTAGTATTCATTTGATGTATAGACATCTTTCCTGATTCCAGAATATGCCTATTTTCTGCTGGTTATTTTCACATTAATTTAGATAAATTGAATTTTCAATTAAAACCTGATAGGTTTATTATATTAAATCATGATTTAACTGATAGATATTTTGCTGCATTGCATTATCATCTTCCAGCAATTTTTGTCACAGCTTGTTCCCATGCAATTTCAAGGTGATAAAATCAGGCTTAGCAACTGTGCTATGTGCCAGTGGATGCATCTGGCACCAGTTCTGTCACATTATCACTCTCTTTCTTCTCTGGACTTTCAAATTTATCTTGCATTTCACATACTTCACTGTTATGCTTTGATGTTCAGTGAGAGGCTTAAAATGTAAGAAATGTCTGACAGTTTGACATGTTTCTCACTCTTTCACACTCTTTCTCACTCTTTCCCATTCTTTCTCACTCTTTCCCACTCTTTGTCACTCTTTCCCACTCTTTCTTACTCTTTATCACTCTTTCCCACTCTTTCCCCCTCTTTCTTACTCTTTATCACTCTTTCTCAGTCTTTGTCACTCTTTCTCAATCTTTCCCACTCTTTCTTACTCTTTATCACTCTTTATCATGCTCTTTCTTACTCTTTATCATGCTTTTGCAATCTTTCCCACTCTTTATCATCCTTTCTCACTCTTTTGCACTCTTTTCCACTCTTTATCATGCTTTTGCACTCTTTCTCACTCTTTTCTACTCTTTTCCACTCTTTCTAACTCTTTTCTACTCTTGTGCACTCTTTCTCACTCTTTTCCACTCTTTCCACTCTTTCTCACTCTTTTGCACTCTTTTCCACTCTTTATCATGCTTTTGCACTCTTTT
>WIPJ01000132.1:397788-429268 GCA_018155075.1 Cassiopea andromeda
CACTCTTAATCATGCTTTTCCACTCTATCACACTCTTTCCCACTCTTTTCATGCTTTTGCACTCTTTCCCACTCTTTCACACTCTTTTCCACTCTATATCATGCTTTTGCGCTCTTTCACACTTTTTATCATGCTTTTGCAATCTTTCCTACTCTTTCTCACTCTTTTCTACTCTTTCACACTCTTGTCCACTCTATATCATGCTTTTGCACTCTTTCACACTCTTTCTACCTCTGTTTCATTCTGTCACACTCTTTTCCACTCTTTCTCACTCTTTCCCACTCCTTTCATGCTTTTGCACTCTTTCACACTCTTTTCCACTCTTTATCATGCTTTTGCACCTTTTTCCACTCTTTATCATGCTTTTGCACTCTTTCACACTCTTTCTCACTCTTTTTTACTCATTACCACTCTTTTCCACTCTTTATCATGCTTATTCACTCTTTCACACTCTTTCTAACTCTTTTCCACTCTGTCACACTCTTTTCCGCTAGTTATCATGCCTTAACACTCTTTCCCATTCTTTATCATGCTTTTTCACTCTTTCCCACTCTTTCACACTTGTTTCCACTCTTTATCATGCTTTTGCACTCTTTTCTTCTTGTTCTCACTCTTTTCTACTCTTGCTCACCCTTTCCCACTCTTTCAATGTGGTTTTCACTCTTTCCCACTCATTTTTACTCTTTATCACTCTTTCCCACTCTTTATCACTCTTCCACACTCTTTCTCACTCTTTCCCACTCTTTCTCACTCTTTCCCACTCTTTCTTACTCTTTCTCAGCACTCTGTCTCACTCTGTCTGCAGCAAGCCAAGGCCATCCCTTTAGTCAAGAAGGGTTGCTCCATCGCCACTTCAAAGTGCAGACGAATATCTCTCTTTTCTATTTTCCGCAAGATTGCAGAGAAATTGAATAGAAGAGGCTATACACCTTTTTAGGAATGCACAGAATGTTGTATGATATCCAGTTTTTGTGCTAGCCATGCACTGCACACAATCAGTCAAGAATTATTTGGGTAACAAAGAATTTGGATGTGGAATTTGTCCTGACCTCCAAAAACTTTTGATATTGCTAATCATCAGATCGCTCTTGACAAACTGGAACGCTATAGCATTCGAGGAATAGCTCTGGCATGGTTTAGATCGTCAGTATGTTACTTGTGGTGTATCGCAGGGATCTGTCCTTGAGCCACTTTTGTTCTTAATTTAGATCAATGATCTTCCCAATTCATCTTCCAACTTGTTCTCTTTGCTAATGATACGAACACCTACTTTGAATCTCATAGCTTAAGTAATCTTCAAGAAGCTGTGAACAAAGAGCTCAGGCATGTCAAAAAGTGGCAGGTGCCAACAAACTTGCTTTAAAAGTTGATACAACTAACCTTGCTATTTTTCACGCAGCACAAAATTCTTTGAATGACGGCATCAATGTAAAAACTGACAATCAGTATCTAAAATAGGCTAAATATGTCAAGGTCTCTGGCCTCCTTTTGGATGAATAGCCTAGTTGGAACTATCACTTAAGTGAGGTTTCCAAGAAACTTTCAAGAACTTGTGGTATATTTTTTAAAGTAAGGCATCTACCAACCAGTCTCTTTATGTAATTCGCTATTTTCCTCATTTCTCCAGTATCGAATCATTGCCTATGATACCCATACTATACCAATATATCTCCTTCAAAGGAAGTTGCTAGAGCTATTGCTTTCAAAAGTTTTACATCTCCATCTACTCCAATTTTTCTGATCTAAAAATTCGTAATTTACATGATGTACTTGACTTAAAGCTTCTTTTTTATGTATGAATCTGTCAATAAGATCTATCCTTTCTTTTTTCACATTTGTTTTTTGAAACCTTGACAGCAGCTCATCAAATGATACAAGGCAGGTTTCTAAAGGTGATATATTTGTGGCTCGTAAAAATACCCTGCAATATGGTTTAAGATCTTTTAGATATGTAGGCACCAAATCTTGGAACAGCGTTTCTGGTGTCATCAAACACTATCCTTCTGTCTCCACTTTTTGTCTCAAACTCAAAATCTTATTTACTATCCACAAAATATCAAGTTTACCTACAATACTCGCCAAAAGCCCTGGGAAACTTTGCAAATTTGTAATCTGGACGGCACATTCGGCCCCCTCCTCCCCCTAAGCAATGTTGGTTTTTGAGAGAAGTACATGCGTTTACGGAAAACTTTTTCGTGCACAATAGCGTCAAATGTCTCAGGATTAGACCAACATTGTTTTAGGGGGAAGGGATGTGCGTAGAAGGCGTAGGGATTGAAATGCGGAGAAGGCTATGGTTTTTCATAATGTTTTGAAAGTGTCCCAGGGACTTTTGGCATGTACTGTAGTTTAAAATACTTTTAAACATTTGTACAACATTCAAATGAACTAAAGGCGGTAAAATTAAAGCCTATAGTAAAGGGGGTGCTCTCTGCTCGATTAGTATAACCATTGAGAGAGCTCCTCATTAAGCAATTCCTTGCTTAAAAACCCCTTTAAATTAGATTAGGTTAGATCTCTTTGTATATTATTAAATCATTTTCTTCTTTTGACATTGTTTTGTGCTTTTGTTTAACTTTCTCGTAAACTATTACTTTATCTTGCTGTTGTGAATCTGGTCTGTAGTTGTAAAGTTCATCTCATTTTTTTCAAGATCATGTCATTTTTAAAATTCCAACATACAAATCTTAAATAACTACAGACTATATAAATAAATAATATAAAACAACAGAGAGTAAGAAAGGAGATTTCAAACAAACAAAAAGATGTTATAATATTGCAAAAACCAAGGAGATTTGCATGCAGGAATTTTTAGAGGAGGGCCCTCTCAATAGATGGAATAAGTAAAAGGAACTTGTAATGTGTGTTGGAATATTAGAACGAAACTTGAGCATAAGGAATCTTGAAACTTGAACAGTAAACCATCGCCCCTAAAACTGATTCCTTATGGGAGCTGTTTCTCAGCAAATAGACTTTACAAAGTTGATAGCAATGGTTTACTAGGATACCTTGATGTAGATTTGATGCTATAAAGAGTGCTAATGCTGCAGATTCTATTAAGTGCTGATACGGTCAAATGTAAGTGCAACATAGTGTTTTTTAGTAGTCAATCAGATGGTGCCCACCGGTAATTGATTAAATTAACTACCAGTCTCTGTATCGACCATTCGTAAACGAGGCTTGTTATTGATAAACGTTGGAAACCATAGCTTTCGAAAAATTTAAGCGCATAGGACTTGACTTTCAGAAGTAGAAATTATTTAATTTTCTGGGGGAGATTGATTTGAAATGAACTTTCAATGCCTTATTTGTTACTAAGCATTACATGACAGCTTGCAGAAGTATTCATACAGAAAGTGCGAAGTGAGTCTGACGCAAGGAAAACATCGTAGGAAGGAGAATTTTGATTACTGAATCATGGTAAGATTTTGTAATTATCTGCGTTGGTTATGCAAGTATGCTAAATAGAGATATACGAAGTATAGCAAAATTAACTGGATTTTTGCGTATAATATTGAAGCTAAGTATAAGCATTACTTGGTAGGCAACTTTCCCCCAAAGAGGAAATCAACCAATTTTGAATACACCAAGATTCTCCAGTTAAGCTTGAGTTAGAAGTACTCGAGAATTAATACAATAAAAAATTTTCTAAAGAGTATACTGAATTTTTTGGAGATGCCGTGGCTTTCTCATTTCTGTAATGATGTGATAATTATATCACTCTTTGCAACCTTGTGATGAAATTCATAGCAGATTACTTAAACTGTCAATAGTCAATTCGACCTAAATAAAGGAGTCTGCTCATTTGCAAGTAAATGAAAGAGAAAATCACATAGATTAGTTTAACTTGATTGAGTTTCCATAAATTGTGATTGTTGTGGAGGTAATTTTGAATATTGTTTATGTTATTTATGGCTATTTCTGATTTTTATATTAGGAAAGTGGGTCAGATTGGGATAGCCTAAGTGGTGATGATGACATTGAACCACCATCTATTAGCATAGCTGCTGATACACCACAGAACACAAAACATGTTGAAGCAGATGCACCTCATGTAGCCCCCAGAGGTTTTTCACCTTCAAATAAAAATCCACTGACAAGGACAGGCATGGAGCCAAGAGCACCACCAAGAACTGCAGAGACCTATAGGAATATGCTTAACAAAGGTAACCCATGCACTCCTCTCTCCAATTTCAGCATCAAAAATCATGCATTTAATGCTTTTGTCCTGGATGCTGTTTGAAATTGTTGGTCATTTCTTTAAGTTTTGTGCAATGAGTATTATATTTCAGCTAATTGTTTAACTTATATAAGTACACAATGTGCTATAGCTACATCCAAGGCATAGTTTTGCTATTGGCAACAGAACTGCTTGCTTATCATGTGATCAATTAGTCATTCTTGATGCATTTGTTTTCATGTATGCTTTTTTGCATACTGGAAATAATGTCAATATATTTTAAATACTGTGTATCAAAGAACATTTTTCTTGTTTCTATATCTATTTGTTGTAGAATTGAATTATTCATCAACATCTAATTTTAGACATAGAGCCTTCATTGATCACAGCACTTCATGTGATCAATATCAGAGGTGTAGCCATAGGGGTGCAATGGGGTGCCACACCCCTCCAACATTAAGCTTATTGACAAATTTGCATTACATCTGTAGTGCTAGTCAATGTTGCATTAATGATAAAACTGGAGGAAAGTTTTCTTTGTTAGGGAAAGTCTTTTGTCAGCAGTATGGGGTTGTGCATCCCACCAGCAATTCCTTTTAGCTTTGTCCCAGGTCAGCATATTACTTCACCTAAACATTGTTATTCCTATCGCATGCCAATTGTGATTTTGTAATATATTGTGACTTATAAATCATATATAGTACATGACCATCAATTAATTTTTCTAGGCAATGTTCAAGGCATCACAGCTTTTAAAGACAGAGGAGACTATGATGCTACCTCTGAGAGGAGCACCCCAACCAGGTCAAGACGAGATGTGCAGACACCAAATGAGCAAAGTGCATTTAAAGAGATTGAATTGAAAGAAAACAAAACTGCTCTGAACAGAGCTCCCATGTCAAGTAGTAGCCACCAAAAGAAGAAATCAGTTTTTAGAGACTCAAATGAAAACCTTCCCTACACAGAATTTGAAGGTCTGTTGCTTAAATTTTCATCTTTAGTAGAATTTGCAAAGCTTAGTTTTGTTGTGAAGCTAGAGACCCTAATGTACCTGTCATTGTAGAGCAAATGTGAGTCCCAAATAGAGCAAGCACTTATTGTGTGCCATTAGCTTGATGAGTAATTGTGACTAGTTCTTTTATGTTGTTGGAGTTGCTACAAATCCCCATTTGCTAGTGGGTGAAAAGGCATGCATTGTATAGTCCAACTTAGGGACTACCTACAAACCAGATAAGCACAGCTCTCTTATGGCTGTTAGTTGTTTTCTTGTCTTAAGCACAATGCCAATAGCTTTTTAATAGATGTTTGCAATGATGCTCAAATATATCTTGCTTTGTTGTTAGCTACATGTGCAAACTGCAAAGCTGCCATTTTTGTCTGCATGCCAGTTTTATTCTGTGGCATTGCATCACATGTGGGAATAGGCTATATATTCAAAACAGAACTTTCAATAGAAGGTGGCCACCAAAAATTTATTGCTGGCTACTCCTACTCAAACTACCATCTGCATTAACTTCAAAAATGACACCAGAATACACACATAATTAAATTATTCTCCATTAAAAACAGCCCCCTGCTATTTATGATCAGCTGCTTGCTCTAAAAATTGTTGAAAGGTCTGTAAAAGTCCTTTGTTACTCAACAACTGTTATTACCAGTCTTGTAATGATAGGCAAACAACTTCATTATGGTGATTTTGTTTACCCTTCCTTCCTGCTGTTTAGTTTGAATGTGTTTGAATTTCCTAGTTGCATTGTAAGTTTATTTTCAAGATTCTGCTACATCTTTCATAACCATTCCCCCCTTGGTACTGTAGTATTAAGGGAGGGAAGGGAAATTAAGGGACTTCTTCATCACATGAACATTGAGCTCTCCTCAAAGGCATTGATTGTGTATGTGTCCACAGATATATCTAATAGCATGCTGTGCTTTTCTCCCAGCTAATGACATGTCACCTGTAAGGTTGAAGGGTGAGCCTTTGGCACAGACTGCTGTACCCAGTAGAGCACACCAGGAGTATATAGTACCATCTCCTGCTCCACAGGAGTTTACAGAACCACCTCCAAGAAAATCTATTAAAAAGCAGGAAAGAAATGTGCAGGAGAGTAAAGGACCAAAGGGGACAAAGGCCAAAGATAAGAAATCTCACCGGGCAGTGCAAAGTGATGATGATGAAATTATAGTGAATGAACATGTGTCTAACAAGATGTCTTATGAAAGTGATGTAGAACCAGATTCTGACTATCATCATAGCTTTGCCAAAAATGGACCCAAGGATTATTCAAGTGATGCTGTGATTCTTAAGAATTACTATGATAAAGACCGCTTGGAAGAGAGGTATACTTGTCCTATACTTGACTGCTATGCATATTAGAAGCAAGAATATTTTAGTCTATAGTGCTTGTTTCAGTCGGGGGGGTGTCATCAAGTTGTTCCAGACAGGGGCACTAAGTTTCCTAACAGAGGGGTTATATCCATGTCAGGAAGTTCCCTGGCAGATTTAGTGTTCCCCTTCAGGGGGGCTAGTGGTATTTACTTTCTTGTAGACTATAGCCCCCTTTTACTCCACCTGGTGACCCCTGATTTCAGCAGAAACTATTAGCTTTCCTGGGCCAGACACCAGCACACAAGAGAATTGAGCAGACATAGTGTTGGGACCCTTATAAAAATATCCAGCACTATGTCCATTCTCTACAAGAAAATGGAACTTCACAGCATTAGTTGTGGCTGTCAAACTTGTCCCAGGTCTTAGATGCCACACAATCTTCAACAAACAACAGATAATAGTTTGAAGACAATTTTAGCTCCATTAATTTCCAAGTTTAGACATGTTAAAACTACTGTTTGAATTTTCAAAGCCACTATTTTGATTTTCAAGACCACTATTTGAATTTTCAAGGCTGTTATTTGAATTTTCAAGACCACTTTTCACATTATCGAGACCAATCTCTTTTAGACCTTTCTGTGTTTTGTATTGTTGTGGATTATTGCGAGATAAGTTAGTTAAATTGATGTCATTTTGTATACATAATCATTTGAAATTGTACCATAAAGCAGTGTCCTTTCTGTTTGATAGATTTTTGTATGAGGATGGCATCAGAGATTACTGCAGCGCATATACTGGCTCTTCTGCTAAAATGCCTATTGTTGCTGACAGGTTGGTACATGCACCAATGTCTACACGATTTTTTTATTATCAGCCTAGCTCAAGGCCTAGTACTAAAGTTTCTTATCTTTTAGCCAAATTTTAGTTTTAAAAGTTTCTTGAAAGTTTCTTAATATAACGAACTAAATTGCAATAAAATCGTAAAGAAAACCTCAATGTAGCCAGCTGGTTTTTTATCAAATAAGGGTCAATGTGAGCCAAATTCCAAAGCAATGTCATCTTCATATTTTTTTGATTCAGCTGTACGTTGAACTAGGTAAGTTTCTTTGCTATTTGCTTGTAATTCTAGAAGTTTCTTAAATTTGGAGGTTTAGTACTACGTTGCTAATAAAGTGGATTCTTATGAAAAGATCGTTTATTCTCCCACTGTATTCCTGTCAGTCATGTAGCAGAGCTTGTTTCTTGTATACAAGTTTCAGAGGCCCAAACGTTAGTTTTATAGGGAAACTTCGGCTACGCCACTAGAATCAGTGCAGAAGTTCGTGTAGAAGATGTTAGCCAAAAATGAAACATAAGACTACTGCCAGAGAAAAAAGGCTTCGTTTTGCTTTGCGATGCCTCCTATACCTTGAGGCTTTGGGGGAAATTCGCCCCCCTCCGAGTTTTTCGTATAATATTTAGCTAGTAGCCTTGGTTACTTCTTAGTTTTGGGAGTAACATCTAGAAATGATGATGGTATAAGAAAGGAATAAATCATTGAATTAATGAATAAATACATTAAAATGAATAACGTCATTATGCAATGAATGAATGAGTACAAGGATTACGATATTGAATTACTAACTAGTATATGATTCAATTAATAATTACATGTAGATTTGTGAAAAATTGTTTATTTATAAAATTAATTTTTCCTTGTCTTCCCCGGTGTTTGAACCAAAAGCCTTTTATAGTCCAATCTTCACCAATAAGTGACCGTTCATTACTTATTTCTCAGGTTGGGACTGAAGAGAAATTTTTGTTTGGATAAATTTTTTTGTTACCCAGCCTTCTGCACTTAAAAAGTAATGGTTTCCAAACCAATGTAGTGCTATTTAAAATATGCTTCCCAACCACTGAGAGACAAAAAAGTTGACATAACCACCATATTTCTCTTCAGCCCCAAACTGAAGCATGAATTATGAGCGGTCCCTAAGTCTCATCGTATTTTTACATTTTTGACCATTTCATGCTTCTTAATGCCTAATCTCTCCCTAGAATCGAAACTTACACGAAACGTGGTATCCAGGAAGTCTTTGGCACGCTTCAGATTCTAGTGGATTTTGTTGTGATCTTCGTTGTTGAACTCGCGCGATTTCTGTTCAAACAGTTTGGCAGAAAACTTCTAGGTGGTGTGATCATTGTCTTTGGTGACTCGTTTCTGAAACCTTTGCTGGCTGTTTCATTCAACAACATCATCCAACCGCTGTTCATCCTTGTTTGGAACATGATGCACGTGTTTCGAAAACTCATTGAGCCGGCTCTGTTGCTCACACGTGAGATTTTCTCACAATTGGCGATGTTGCTTCGGTCATTAAGGCTTGTTGATTGGTTTGCAAGTAGCAAGGAGAGTCCAGTGGTCAAAGATGTTTGATAAGTCCATGTCTCTAACAAGAATCCTCGCCTGGTAGATGGGGAAGGCTTCGGGGCACTGATATACCGACATTGTTAAAAAGCCAAACTTTTTACCACGCATATCAGGAGTAAGCAAGCCTTGGCATCTCGTACTATCCCAGAGACTTACGTCATGAGAAACAAGAAGCTACTTCTTCATATTCCGTTTTCCAATTGCCTTCCCCGGCATATATTTTATGCCTCTATCAAACACAAGTTCAAGGATGTGGACTTTTTCTCCGAATTTACAGAAAACTGTTTGAAGTTTGATTATTTGAAACAGCGTTCTCTACTCTAGCATCGATTGAAAGTAGTTTTTTCAAACTTATTTTAATTGCTATACATTCAAAACATGTTCAAAGAAAAGTATACATATAACTTTTTGTAAGTTTGCATTCATATTAGGCTCCAGGAGTCAGATTGGAATGTACAAAGTGTTTATGAGGAACACAATTTTTTCTTCATCGTTGCTCCATGGAATTGTATTCTTTTGCGGTTTGCCCGTGAGAACGATGCAAGGGCGCACTTTGAAACAGTTTGGGCGAGTAGAAATGCACGGGACCGACTGTCTGGTCGTCCGGACCCCGAACCTTTTTCTTGGGATATAAAAACCCTCAAACAGGAACAGCCTGCCCGTTTTCTTATGTGATGAGGTAGTTCCAACAATCAGGGTTCTGGTTCTGACGTCAGAGCCCAATGTACATGCTAGGAAAAAGAATAGTTGACCGTTCTGCATTCAGGCACTTTGGCAATTTACTTAACTGCCTAAAGCTGTATAGGTCAAAACACATACATGAACCTGCCCATCTCAGTTATCCATTCATCATTATTGGAAGGTCCATGAAATGGGTTAAGTGGCAAAAAGACAGCATATTTCAGGGTTAGTGCTACTCCATAAACTCCTAAAAACCCCTTAGATTTGATCTACCTTTTTAAGGGCGCTTAAAAACCCCTTATATTCATGCACTTTAGCGAAAACTTCTTAAGAACTCCTTATTTCTACTCAATTCTTGGAAGAGAGAGTTTTCAACGGTAGATTTATATAGGAAATGGTTTGCTTTTTGTCGTGGAAATGCCCAGAAATGACTCCTTGAAAATCATTTTTTTGATCCTTAAAAACTTCTTAAAAAGTCCTTAAATTTCATCTACCCACCACAGTACAAACCCTATTTCCTAGTGATAAAAATGAGCCATTTTTAAGAACCTAGTTGGAATGCCAGGCTGAAAAGATTCTAATTATTTGAAGTGAAAGTATACAATTTCAGCTGTAGGTTCTTGTTAGAGAAAGGTTCTTATGTGCGGATTTTTACTGTAGGCTTGCATTATCTGCAATTCAAACATTCCTCACAACTTATTATGGACTGACTTTTACTCTAATAAATAACTGACCTGACTGATAATATTTTGTGTGTTGTCACACTCAGGACTGTAATCCCAAATAAAGACCCCTCTGGGGTCCCGTCTTCTACAAGTATAGACCCCCGGAACCCCTACTTAGACCCCCAGAGCCTCCTTTTCTACAGCCCAGCTACCCCCACACTTCCCTAACGTTCGTCCTCGGAACAAAACCATGCACTTTAGTGTATAAACCCTATCTGTAAATATCATTCGTATATCTCCTTCAAAAAGACATTTAATTTGCCGTAAATGAAGTGTATAAGTGTAGTGTAGAATGGCATCATTGTGATGAAGTGCACAAAATTGTGCTAAATTATATGTCAATTGAAAACGTTTCCGTTTTCTTTCGTTATTTCTATGCTCAAAAGTCTGTCGAAAGTGTTCTCATTCCAACTTACTGGATGTCATGCCAAACGATAATTCAGAGTTTGTTTGACACAATTTTTTAGTTTTCAATATGCTCACGATCTACTTCCCGTTCAGAGTGCGTCCTCCCTATTCAACATTTATTTCTTTATCCCGCGTTTCTCTGCGTTTTGATGTGAAATGACGCGTGTCCTACCAGCTGGATTCAAAATTGTGCAACGGCCTCTCAACGCAAATACGAAAGTCGCCCTACAGATTGTTTGCTAAAGGGAATGACTCACCTTACTATTTGCATACTCTCTACAGAAGGGAAAATGATCAAGAATGGTTGCTGATAAAGGAGGTGGCGGTATGAGTTCACAAGCTACGTGTTTTGCCCGTCAACTCTCGAATTATGATGATCTTGCAAGCGGCATCCTGCTCGATACGATGTTGGGGTTCAGTACTCACAAAATGAATCTTGAGCCACTGCCTAAAAATGCAAAATTTGATGATGTCTTCGGCATCTTAGCAAACTATAGAAGACATGGTGATATAGATAAGACTCTTGATAGTATATATGACTTATTTAGCGATTGGTGGGCACAAATCAATGCGCAGAAAAGCCAAGCAGAGTTGGTCTTTGCGAGAGAACACGTAAGAATTCGCCATTTTAAATCTAGCAGGTTCCTTATTAACAATTGCTTTGTTTTCTTAGCCAACCAGTAGCACGCAGAACAATAGGTGTAGAACTTTCTATTGGTATTTTGTCTGGTTAATTGCATCCAATCAGGTAAAGGGGCGGATTTTGAATTCCGTAATAGCCTTAGTGTTGTATAAGAGTATCTCTTAAAGGTAAAAGTAAATTTACCTTACAATCTGGAATTTGTGATTGCCTCGTCAAAGGTATGCACCCAATTATAGCCTCCTTTACTCGTCCACATTTTAGTTATTTTCCACTTTGCAAAATTTGTATGCCAGTGATATGGTAAGAAGTTATGTACCCTTCTGTTTTTCTGGGTAATTGTGAAATAACATAAGCAACTTTCGCCAGCTCATACCTCATTGTCTTCATGTTGAAGAGGGGCAGCTATTGCCTCCAGCTCTCCCTACTTTATCTAGGCCCCTCTATTTTATTTTAGTGTGCCCTCCCCTTATCCCAACATAGGCCATTATATGTCCACTGTAGTGTATGGTGGACAGAGTGGTTAAAAATTGACTCAAGTTTGTTTCTTTGGAAGTGGTTATACATCAACAGCCCCTCTTTGTGAGAGAAGCTGCATATAAATATATCAACATATTCTCTTGGTACTATTAGCAAAGGGCAGTTGAATGATCCATAGTTTCACAGGATTTATAATAGTTTATGGTGAGCAAGGAAGAATTGGTTGGATAAAGGTGGATTTCTACTTAAAGGAAATTTTCTGCAAACAGAAATGTAAAAGAAAATTCTCTGCAGATGGGAATGGAAAATATTCCTTTGCTAATTTCCGCATCTCTTTATGGACAGGAAAGGAAGACTGTTGTAAACATGGTGGGCCTTCGTATGAATCTATTGACTCAAAGGAAGTGCAAAAAATTTGTGTTTGAGAATAACTTACTGAGAGAAAAAAGTGAAAAGTGAATTTTATTTGTTGATAAAAGGGATTAAGCTTCATGATCATGTCCTAGTGTTTGTGTACTTTCACATGAGCCCAGCAAAATAAGAGCAAATATTGGCAATAGTAGCTCCTAGATACAGAAGTAGTAAGCACCACCTTATAATATCTTTTTATGGGTGACACCCAACAGCAGGTGCAAAAAATTTTCTTATTAGCCCTTCGCAAATAATTTATGAAGCTTCAAACATTATCTGGGAATCCTTGGTAGCAGAATATTTGCCCTGTCCATCATCATCAAGTAGCTATGCCATGTTGTTTGCATGCAACACATCACATAGCAAAGTTATTTGATTGGCTGCTCAAACCATATGACATCTCTTTTGTAGAGAAAGGACAGAAAAAGTTGAGCTTGGTTCAATTGTCCTGAGAATGGAGTGGAAACTTTTCCTGTTCATGTGATGCAAGTGCATGCCCACAAGCTTTTCTGTGCTGTTCTTGTCTGTGAAAAATTTTCTGCCAGTAGAAATCCACCTTATAAGATTTTATGGATGCATTTCCAACTTGACTCTAAAAACCAAATAATTGTTGTGATATTTGCACACCTCAAAGTTTTTCCTTATTCTTTTGACAGTCATTCTTTTGATATATTGATGTATCAGCTGTTTAAATGACGGCAATTAAGTTTGTTTACCTTGTAAAAAACCAGTAAAAACATTGGTAATAGGTTAGATTAAGTATTTCTCTTTATATGCCAGCCATATATCTTTAATGTAATTGGATGAATATTTCTAAAGTGAACAAAAGATGGACATCTGTCTCATCATGCAATATCATTCCCTTTTCTTACTCAATGCCTAGATCAAACTGCTAGCTTAGTGTTTCAATGCAATAGTGACAAGGTAGGGGGTTGATGGGGTGCCAGCTCCCCTGTTCTAAATATCTTTTATATGAAAGTTTTTTGGCCCAGTACTGAAATTTTCTTAACATTTGTATGATTCCAGTATTAAAACTTTCTTGAGACTCTCTTTGTAAAAATTTTTGAGTTTCAATGGTTGTACATGCACATTAGTTGAAAGTGAAAAGCACTGTAAACACTTGAAATGATGATTAACATCAGTAAGCAACAGAAATTAAACTGTGAGAGAGTCATCAACATAATGTACAAGAATTTTTTATTTGTTTGTACTTTAATTTTTTTTTCTCATATTTGTTCATGTTCCTTTCGTTTCATTTACTAAGTATTATAAATTACTGCTAAAATGTAGACACCATCCATAACCAGAACTCAATGACACAGTGTCTTTTATGGCTATGGGGGCTACTTTGTACTGTAATATTTTTAAAATGATGTTAATGATAAAAAACAATGTATGTAACATTTTGTACACATTAATTTTTCAACATTTTTTTTAAATAGGAGTTGCTTCTATATGAGTAGGAGTTGATAATAAAAAGTTTTATTTATCTTATAATTTACCTAAGTGAAATCAGGCATTGCAAATCAAACAGTTGCCATTGGATGTGATGGCCAATGGCTGATTTTGAAAACACTCCAGAGAAATCGAATTTTATGCACATTCACACTTATAAACTTTCTTTGGTTTCAAAAATTTAGTTCTGTACTTTCTTAACTATTTCAGCAGCTGAGAACTGCTCTCTTATAAACCACTTTGTCATGAAATATCATACATTGGAATTGAAGAAGCAATTATCAACAATGTCAAAAGAGCTTCACATCCCTCTTCAATTAAAGTGTCCATCACTGTTTAGACTAAAAGACTAAAATTTGATCATAATTTCTGATCATAATCATAGCAATCACTGTTTAAATTATTGCTACGATTATGATCAGAAATTAAATTGCAATTCAAAATTGTCTTACATATTAATTTCTGACAGGGGGGACTGTGACACCCTGGATTCCACCCCAGGCTTTTTCTGTATCTCTTATGTCAAACACCTTGATTAATTTATATATCTGAAGCTGTCACTATTTTGTCCAATGAAATATTGCTCCTTGTTGCAATAGTTTAGGGGAAAGAATTAGTACTTGGAAATAAATAGCATAATTATTAATGCTGGAAATTAGTCATGAGCTGAGGAATATTGATAGAAATGGCAGGAATGAGAAATTTTTGTTTCTAAACATCATGCTTCTGCATCCATAAGTGCATAAATGTATTTATGTTATACAGAAGAATGATGTTGAGAATTTCAAATGTTGTTCTGCTGAAGCAAAAATATTTGTTTTAGCAGTGTTTTTAGTATTTTTGCATCTTTTCCCTGGCATGTTATATATTTTTTGAAGTGAGCTATTTATATTATTTTTTCAGATTTTACGGTATGTGCAAGTGTTTTCACCAAAAGCTGGATTTGCAATTGTTCCCTGTTTTCGGTATTCAAGTGAGCAAGGTGGTGCAAAAGTTATTGTTACTAGAGAATGGTGAGTGCCTTCCTTAGCTTGCAGTTTTGATTACTTTTGGCTAGAGTAAGTAGAGCAAAGGACAGGAAGTAGGTAAAGATAGGGAATGATTGCGTGAAAAAGAAGTTAACAACAGTTTCTGTCAAATGGATTTTCATTTCTTCGATTTTCCCTTTTTCTGTGGCTTGAAGGGCAAATGAAAAGAAATTCGGTTATTCACTTAAACAATTTAGACCAGATGCCCATTCTGATGTCACTAGTAGTCTATGGTAAATATTTCGCCCAATCCACCCACATTAGCCTGAGCCAAATGCAACACTGCCTACCCAATGCTGTTTTATTTTACTATAAAAGCCCATTTGACTTAAAATGCTGGTAACTAATGAATCCCTGGTGATAATCACAAAATTTCCAACAAAATTGGCTGTATGAGCAATTTAACAACTCATTAAGGATGGATATTGTCTAAATTCTTTTATGGTCAATTTTCATGAAAATGTTTCAAGTATGCACTCTACAATTACTGCCAAACTTTCCTTCAGGGCTTGTGCAGGACCTTGAGCTCCTTGAAAAGTGCTGGAATTTGAAAGGCCTTTTCAAAGGTACTTGAAACTCTTTGAAAATGAGAATTTCCCTTGTAAATTGATTAAACTCCTTGAAATTTTTACTGTTTACTTTGTTCACAGAAGTAAGCAGCACCTGAAATAATTTAAAGAGTTATCCTTGAGAAAGTTTAGAGAGAATCATACAAGAAAACTTGTGACATGCCAAGAAATGTCTTGTTTTTTGTATTTTGGGCTTCCTGTGTATTCACAAATGCTCTGTGATTGTTGGTTGTGAGCTGCTTGAAAGTTTTTACTTTATTCCTTGAATAGTCATATTGAAAACTTCTTGGATTTGCATATCAAAATCCTGTACAAACCCTATACCTTATTGAAATATTATTATACCATGAGGAAGAATGCTAGGACAAGTGGTCAGAATTTTAAGGGAAGGTATTTTCACTGTTTGAAAAATGACAGCAAACAGCTTTGAAATGCTCTTGAACATTGCATTTTCTGGTTCAAAGTTTATAGAGATATTCTTTTTTACATACTGTGAAGCTCTGGAGGTAATTAGTCTATGACTATTAATAGATAGTTTTTGTTCCATCTTCAAATACAGGGAGGGTGCTGCCCTTTCTTGCCCCACATCTGTTGTCCCTGAATGTAAGTATCTTCCCAATATATCCACATTTTTTATGAAAAGTGTCTTTCAACCCAGTACTGAAATATTCTTAACTCTATCACGATTCCATTAGCAAAATTTTCTTGAGACTTTCTTAGCAAAATCTTTGAGTTCCAGTCTTTCAGACATGCACATTAACAGAAAGTGAGAAAGTTTCATGAACGCTTGAAGTAGTTGTAATTCTTAGTCAACAACAGAAAATAGTTGATGAGTAGTAGCTAACATATCATATAAAACATTTTATAGACAAGTATGCAAATTTTTAATAGAGTTCATTAGTGTGATGTCATGAAAATTCTATTTTAAAATGTTTTAATTTCACTATGAATTCTGGAGAACACTTAGAAGTGGTTGCTATTGACAATTTTAGCTCGATTTGAAAATTAATGACCATGATATAAGCAATTGAATGCTGACATAGTTCCAATCAAATCACTGTATTTTGAAGTTGGTTCTAAACATTTGGAACCAGGAGAAACATACAGTCATTTGTACGGAAAGTTTTCTGCCTTTGAATGGTGTTTTGGCCTATTTTGACAATCATCATCATCATAAGCGGAAGGCACACAATTGACTGCCGTGGCTCTTCATTTGTCTCTGCCCTGCGCTAGTCTGTAAATGGCTACAATACTTTAATTCCAGTGCTATCCCTAATGTTGTCACTGTATCTTGTTTTTGGTCTACCTCTACCTATGTTTCTGTATACACTACCCATAAACAAATTGCAACTGATATCTTTATGCCTCAGAGCATGACCAGCAAAAGACATCTTTCGTCTATTAATTGTTGTTAGTAGTCTTTCTTTGCAGTCCATCTTTTCCAGGACCCATTCATTTGATCTCATTTCAGTCCAATTCTAGAAGAATTAAAGTCAATTTCTAAATGGAAATGTAGTAGTTTCAGAACAGCAAATGCGTTTAAATCAGAGCCTTAGCAAAGGGCATCCATCAGCTATAGTAGCAAGTAGAGTAATGTTGCTCATCATCATCATTAAACGGAAGGCACACAATTCATCGCCATGGCTCTCCATTTGTCTCTGTCCTACACTAGTCTGTAGATGGCTATAATGCTTTTAATTCCAGCTCTATCCCTAATTTTATCACTGTATCTCATTTTTGGTCTACCTCTTCCTCTGTTTTGAGGTAGATTTTGACAATATTCTCCTTAAATTCTCAACACGTCTACTTTATGGTGATCTTTCACTCCATGTGGTCAAAATATAAAAATAAATTTTTATGATGTCATCACTAATGAACTCTATTAGACATGAATTTGTAGACATTCTTGGGTCTCATTGATCCAGCCTTGAGCTTTCATAATTTTTTGAGCAGTTGAGTACTACTTTCTTATAAACCATTTTCTTATAATAAATGTGTGCTTCCCACATTCTCAAAAATATATTTTTTTATAGGGAAAAAGGTGAGAAGATAGTACACCTGAAAGGATGCATTGCTGAGATGACAAATAGAGAAGAAGAGGATTTGTTGACACCTGGTGCTAATGATTTCAGTGTTATGTTTTCAACTCGAAAGAACTGTTCACAACTATGGCTAGGACCTGCTGCTTACATAAATCATGGTATTTAAGAGTTTTGTAATTTATCCTTTGCATATCTTATTTCTTTCATTTTTGTATAAGAAGCAGTGCCTATTTTAGCATGATTTTCTAACACCACTGTCATGGTTTATACTGAATCTGGAAAACCTGGAAAATAGGCCATTTTTACAAAAAGACAGGGAAAATCTGGAATTGTCAGGGAATTTTCTATAATATCTACCCAAGCCAGGGAAAAGTCAGGGAAAATAAATTGTATAGTCAACATATCATTTTCATTAGCTCTTTGCATGGTTGTATGCAAAATGGTTGCTATATTTTTTGTCTGTGAATGTGGACTTTATCACTTTGCATAGTGCTATAGCAAGCATATGCACATATAAACTATCCATCAGGCTCCACTTTCTTTATTTCTTTTTGTAAATATGCGAAATAGGGGTCAGGGAAAATTGGGTGTTTTTGACTGCCAGTCAGGGAAATGTCAGGGAATTTTGATTTACGTATTGGATATGAACCCTGCCTGTCTCTGCAAACCATGTCCTTCAATTTAAAAGAAAATGATGCCACGCCTACAATACTTGCCAAAAGTCCCTGGGACACTTTCAAAAAATTATGAAAAACTATAGCCTTCTCAGCATTTCAATAACTACGCCTTCTACGCACCCCCCTTCCGTCTAAAACAATGTTTGTCTGTTCCTGAGACATTTTGCGTTATTTTGCACGAAAAATTTTTCCGTTACCGCATTTACTTCTCTCAAAAACCAGCATTGTTCAGGGGGAGGAGGGGGCCGAATGTGCCTTCCAGATTAAAAATTTGCAAAGTGTCCAAGGACTTTTGGCGAGTATTGTACCTATTATGCTTGAGCCAAACAAAGTGTTTAACCAACTTTACAGTTCTCTTTATCTTTTTCGTTTGATTATGATTTTGTTGCTAAGCGTCTCAACCCAAATTGACTTTTGTGAAGGAGAAATTCTTTGAATTTTCCTATTTCTCCCAACTAATTTTCCTTTGCAGGGCCACTACTTGAATTTCCAAGGCCTCTATTTGTGGCAAAGACCACTTTAAATTAGGCAGTGATTAGGAGCTCTGCTCAGTTTTGGCGCTGTCTTTTAAACTTTTTGGTTCATTTTAGTACTAAATAGTTTGTGGGGCCCTCTGCGGAGGCCCCCAGAAGAAAGAGGAGAAAGGGGAGTTTTCCTGGTGAATCGAGGGAGAGAAGGACGTTAAATATCTGAGAGCATTTAGTTGTTTATTTCGTGCTGCTCGTGGTGTAAATGTTTGTTTGAAACCTATTGGATTTGGCTCAAATAAATAGTTGACAAAAAGGACTAGTTTGTTTTGTACTCTTCGAGTTTTTATTGGATTACTTGGCCTTCGCTGTACATGCCTAACAAGTTGTTAGAAATTTCTTAGTTTGGAACAGCTACTTTTTTGTGAGAGAAACGGAAATTGGAGTTTAGCTGTCTATGGTACGGTAAGGTGCGACTTTGAAGAGCTAATTTTAATTGACACAAAAAGAATCATACCCCGAAGGACAATAACAAGGGAAGCTTTCCTATTGTGTTCATTTTATCAAACAACGAAAAAAAAATTGACAAGCAAAATGAATAAAGTATTGCTCGACTGCTCAAGAAGTTGAGAATGTTCAGTACTGGATTTTTAGAACATAAGGAAAGCAATTAGACTAAAATGCATTTAAAATTCCAATAAAAGGTTAAGGGTTGTCCCGTATGCTTTCGCACGTAGTAGAATGCCTGTTAGAGAGGACACTTACCCTAAGCCATCGGTACTCTATGTGTAAAACGCTTTCTTCAACAGTTTGCTATCTGTTATTGTCAAAGATTTATCAATATTTCAAATTGCCATGCATCTGTTTAGTTTCTATTTATTCAACATGCTAAAAAAACATCGGAATTTGAAAACTCTCCGCCAAGAAAGTCTTGGCACAATTTTGGTAACGAAATTGTGAAAAACCAAGGATAGTTGCTATGCTGGCCGAAAACGACCATGTTGCAAAATATATGACCGTGTATTGACTTGGGATACAATTGCGATTTTGTTTTGGGGGATGCACGAATGCTCTGAACCAATCTCTGTTCGTCTGACTTCCTTTCTTTGCGTTTGTAGTACCCTTACTTCAGACTGTCCACATATACCAACGTAGCCCCACACCCCCATACCTCATTGTGTTCTCTGTTTAGATTATATATATATATATATATATATATATATATATATATATATATATATATATATATATATATATATATATATATATATTTATTTATTTATTTATTTCAACTAGGAATAACTACAAAATTAACTACAGCAAATATTGTATACTGTTCTGTCACTTGCGTAGGAAGACAAAGTCATCAAGCCTCCACCAAGGACAGCACTTACAATTTTCAAAAATATACGCTCTTTTTCTATAGGAACATAATGTTTAGAACATTTAGTCCCAAAAGGGCTTTGTATTCATGGAATAGAAAAATATTTTGCTATTAGGTGTTCCTATGAAGAAAAGAGCGTATCAATCCTTTAAAAAATGAAAGAGAAAAAGATTATAGAAAGAATAAAAGATAAAAAATTAACGAAATAGGAAATAACAGCTGCTAAGATGTTAAAGTTAATCCTTGAAATTGCCTTGGCAATTTATTTATTAATTTGGCAGAAATAATACATTTCAGATACTAGACAATGCTGACAGTTTTTTCGCTGTACTAAATCCCCTCGCTGCTTTCCTCGAGGCTGACTATTCTGCAAGAATATTAGTTACTCTCATTAACAAGCCTAATGGCTTGTTAATGAGAGTAACTAATATTCTTGCAGAATAGATATGACGTACAAATAACGTAGAAATGACGTACAAAGCAGATTTTTATATGAGCTTGATTTAGTACGTACAATATTAGCTCTAAGTCCATTCATTTTAAGTCTTTTCCAACTCTGATTTACGTCATCAATAATTTCTGTCATTCGCTAATTATTCAACAAAAGTTTCTCAACTCATTTAAGCCATTTGATAATTAATGTTGTTTTTGGTTAGTTGAGAATATTCTGTTTGCTAACTTTTTACTCTCTAGCCCCTGTATAGACTTTCCTTGCTCAGAATGCTCTTCCAGCCAGCATTCTTGCTTAGGCCGAGTTTCGAATACTTTAATATATTTTCCACACCGCAACACACTTTAGTATGTTATTCTTCCTCTTTTCAGATTGCCGGCCTAATTGCAAGGTATGTTTCTTACACGCTTCTGCTTCGAATTATAGTTGCTGTTTCTGATCTGTGTTAAGCAATGTCATTTAGTCTGAAAGTTATCAGTATGCTTGCTTAATTCGTTTTAGTATGAAATATAGATTCCATCTGAACTTTCCCTTGGTATATTGTACTCGAGTTACGTTTTGTTCAAAGTAGCCAATGACTGACATGATTGGAAATTTTTAATTTCTCCTCATTGCTTTTGCGATTTTGAAAACTGGAGAATTGCAAGGTGTGAGATACCTTGATAGTATGCAACCAAGATTTATGCTGAAAGAAAGCTGATTCCATATTAAATACCAATTGTATAGAGTTTTCTACGTTGTACAAAACTTATTTTCATAGCATGTTTGCAGGCGTATTTTTTTAATAACAAGGTGTCTACCAAATCAACGAAATCAGGGGAAATTCACAAGTCTGTTTTGCTTGAAAATATCAGGGAAAAATTAGGGAATTTGAAAAAATTTAGATTCAATCAGCGAAATTGTTTGTACGCTGAAAAGCGAGCGAGAAAACCAATTCTGCAAATGTTTTTCTGTTTTCATGATGAAGTTAAAGCTTTAAAGTGTGCATATCAAAAGAAAGTAAATATATTTGATAACAACGTTTTTTATAAATGTATTATAGATACCAGGTTTTTTTATCGAGCAGTTACTCACAAAATGTGCAATGCTAATAGATTTGTGCAGTTCAAACGAAAAACATGTGCAATTTACAAGCTTATTAATTAGTGGCCATAGCATGAAATAAAGTAAATTACAGTAAAATTGGTAGATTTAGGCATGAACAAATAGGAGAAACTGAATGATATATGGAATTGTTTAGAGGTAGTAGTATTTATCTACTCCTCGCCAAAAGCAGGCAGCTCAATCCCATTTGCAACCAAAAAAGCACAGTATCGCTTGATTTTATGTGAAGTTCTAAATTTTTCTCAAGAAAAACCCTGATAGATATTGTATCTCTTGCTGTGTCCTTGGTATTTTAATTTGCTTTAGAGTTTATTGAGGTTTCATGAAGCCAAAACTGTATTCAACCGTTGTCATATTTCATGGATAATGTCAAAAACAGGGTTGCAACCAAATAAGAAAATCAGGGAATGTTTTTATTTTCAGTCAGGGAGAACCAGGGAAAAGAAAGATTTCTTGAAAAGTCAGGGAAATGAGGGAAGTTATAGAGTAACTTGTTTCATTTTAGAGTGCCGACGTTCTCTATACTCAGTCGCACATCCAATGGAGTGAGACAGCTGCTAAGTTTTCCACTTTTTGTATTATTTTATTCTGTGCAGTCATTTTGAAGTGCAGTTTCATGTTTTATGGTATCCAAAAATTTGAAATGCCAAAAATAGGATCAAGGCTCTCCCAAGCCCCACACCTGTGGAAAGAAATCATAAGAATATCAGGGAAAATCGGGGGGAAATGTGTAGGATTTTCACGATAAATATCAGGGAAAATCAGGGAATTTTGTCTTGAAATAGCAGTGGCAACCCAGAAAAAGAGTTGCTGGATAGGCCACAACGTCTTGGCTGTGTTTCTAAAGCAAACATTTCGTTACAGCTGATTTCAACCGAGCGAAATAGAGCATGCGTGAAAGTTCTCAGACGAATCAAAATAGGTGATGAGGTCACATGCTTCTATGGCGAGAATTTCTTTGGTGACAAAAACTGCAATTGTGAATGTGAAACATGCGAAAGGTATGATATTCCCGTTTTGTTACCACGCCCCCCATAAGGGGCGTGTTCCTATTACATTTTGCCCATTCGTTTGTGTTATCGGTATTTCTCAACCTTGTTTTAAACACGGCCCTCTGTTCACCTTTTTCTTGGACACCTTCATAGCTGTTCGATAAAATACAAGCACAATGTTTTCGCAAACAGAGGTATAATGAATTGTATTATTAATAATAAAGATAGTTTTAAAATATTAAAGCTTTAATTTAATTTTATATTCCATCTAAACGTACAACTGTAAACCTCGCTTTAAAAAGGTAGTCTACAGGTGGCTACTTTGATAATACACGATACAAATATATATTCTCAAACTTTCATTTCAACAATATATCAACTAATCACAATTATACATCTCACTATATAAGGCAATGTACAATTGGCTGTCACAATGGTACAAAAAAAGAAAAACAAAAAAATCAAGCGTATTAGAAAAGAAAAGTCTAGTTAATTACTGAGAAAGTCAATATTCATGTGCCGTGTAATTTTGGACTTGTCCATGGCTTATTGCGACAACAGAATATGTAATATGTGCATCTTGTGGTGATGTACATGATCCTGGACAGGATAGCTTTTTGCAATTTGCTGTAAAAATCATTTGCCTTAAGTAGTTCACTGACAGAGTCTGAGGAGGATCCTACAGTGCCAAGAGTACCTAAGCATGAGTTAATGAAATTTATTTGACGATATGTTGAACGTAATGAATGATGAAGAAGATTGTAGTTTAGAGCTTTGCGATCGCTGTGGACCTTAATGTTAGTTTCAAATCCTATGGTAAGCTCAAGGATGTACAGAGTTTTTGCTTTTTGTAATAATAATAATAATAGTAACAGCATGGCAAATTGAGCATATCCACTAGGGCCCACCCTTAAAAGTGATTTTGACAAATAAGCCACCGGGAGCTTATTCGACCATTTACGGTACTGTAGATTTTGCTTTTTACTGGGCCAAGAAGAAGGGCAAGCAGTGGCGATATTAGAAAGTATCCTGTGTTGCTAACAGTGAACATTACAAATACGACATTGATAAGCGGATAATTTAGATTTTTAAATATGTTGTTGTTGTTGTTGTCTACTTTATTTTGAGTAGGCTGTTATACCTAGCTTTTTCCGCTAATTTAGGCCTACTATGCATGCCGCATCCAGACATGGGACCCCTAGTTTAACGTCCCTTTTGAAGGATGGCGGAGTGAGCTGTTTTGGTCGTTCATCTGTAAGGTCACACATCCAGTTTCTGACCGTACACAGTCATGCCTAACTGCAGTTAAGCTAATGGAACTGGCTGGACCTCTTGGCCACTCACCCCTAATGTGTATGAGCCTGTCGATTTTCTCAGTTCTCAACAGTATTGAAATTTCTTATTTTTCTGAGCAGTCAATGACTTCTTTCCTATAAATCACTTTCTCATAAAAATATTTGTTCTATTTAAACGTGAATTCAAGCCCAGGCAAGTCAGAATTTCTGTTCCTGCAGTTTGTAGCATTGTACTCTTTCCAGTACACTATCATTGCTATGGCAATCAATAAGTAGCCAGTCTCTGTTTGGTTACTTTTTGGTACGTTTTTGACATTAGGTCACTTTGGTGTTACGTTTTTGACATTAGGTCACTTTGGCATTACTTTTCATATTTAGCTAACTTACTCATTTTTTAGTACTTTTTCTGCTTTTGGTTATTATTTTAATTTCTAGCTTTAAAATTAATATCGTGTAATTTATTATTCTAGCTATTTACACACTTTTTATTGAAGTTTATACGAATATTCAGACTCAGAATCGCTGAAATTTAAGAGTAATTTGGGAATAATGAAAGCCTCAAGCTTCATCAAGACTTACAATTTTTCTGTATTTGAGTTATAGTACAGCTTGTAGATTAACTTTTTCACTAGCAATACAATATATATTATTCTGCTCCAGTTTTATTTTGCTTAATGATGAAGCAAAACATCAATAAAGATTTGAATATATATGGTGGCATGCAGCCTATAATATATATTTTGTGTGGCTACACACTTTTGTATAGGAATAAAGTTAATAAGATTATTCAGGCTCAGAATCGCTAAAATTTAAGAATAATCCAATCCTCAAGCTTCATCAAGACTTAGAATTTTTGTGTATTTGAGCTATAGTACTGCTTGTAGATTACTTTTTGGACAATCAACGCATCAACAAAGATTTGAATATATTCCTTTCATTTCCAGGTCAATTTACACCGTTGAATAATTTAGGAATATTAATAATTAAGACTAATTTAGGAATATTCTTAGGCTTAAGACTGGAAAGATTTAAGAATGTTGAGGCTGGGCGAAAATGTTAAAGGTAGTCCCGTAAATACCGATTTTTTTGAAATGTTTAAGTCGAAATACCTTCTATTCTAGTCCCAACTCCGTTAATCTTTTTTTAGCTTTTATGTTGGTCTTCTTTTATCACGTATAATTCCTATTCTTGAAGATGCTTGCACACTTGCATTGGACGCTTTAGACAGGATCCTTAAAGATAGCAGTAATATTTGCTGAAAATGATTATCCTGTATGAAGAGTAAAGGTAGTTCCGTATACTTTCGTACGCAGTGGATTGCCTGTTAGAGAGGACACTTATTCTGAGCCATCGGCATGTGAGGTAGGGTGGCCAGTCCCTTTCCTCGCCGCCTTTATCTCTCCAGTGTTGCCGCCGGGTACCCACGCGCTGCTGGGTGAACAGTGATTGAGCATTCAGTCAGGGCATCGAGTCGCGCTCGAACCGTAGACCTTCCGCACGGGAGGGATTTGCTCTAACCACTATGCTACCTCACTCGGCAAAAAAGTTAGGCATTCGTATAAAGTAGAATGTGTACACAACAACTTAAGCGAGCCTGTTACGAGAGTCGCTTAAAATATCGAGACATTTACTAAGTAAATGTAATGCTTGTTCAAACAGAGTTGCAACTTCTCAAAACACTTCCTACTACTGTAGTATTTTTGAAACAATTCATTGTTTTAAGGTTTCTTTTTTGCTACTTTTCTCATAATATAATGACAGGTTCCTTTGTGACCATTGATCAGCAAAATCTGCAGTTGCTAATGGTTGTAATTTCCAAAACAAAAATAATCTAAATCCAACATTTGTGAAAAGCTTATTTACTAAGAGAGAGGTCCAATACAATTTGAGATGTAAAAATCATTTTGAATTGCCGAATGTCAAGACAAAAAAGTATGGAATTGAAGATATTGAGTACATAGGCGTTACTATTAATGGGCCTCATTAACGGGAGAAATTAAGGACATATACGTGCGTCTTACAATTTAATAAATAGAAACTACCGATATACACATATGCTAGCATTTCCTGGAAACTATAATGATTCTGTTGGCTCATTTCCAGTCAAGCCCTCGACGTATCTTACGAATAACTAATATGAGACGGCCCTCTCAACCTTTCGCAAGCTTTGAGAGTCTAAATACCAAATATATCAACACAATACGAAGCAGACCTCTACAGCCTTCTACAAGCACTGTGAGTCTAAATACCAAATAACGAAATGTGAGACATCCTAATACAAGATACAAGTACTTTGGCAAGCTACTTTATCTGTCATAATCTTCCATGTATAGCTCCATACTTTCATTTTTAAATTAGCAGTATGGCAGTATATACGTGAATTAGGTGACCAGACACGATTTCTGAACAGTTGGCATCAATTCAGATAATTGTCGTCATTTCTTTCACTTTCGAGGTTCGACGTCAGATGTAGCTTCATATAACGCAACTGCTTATTTTAAATGGCCATATATAGTTTTTAGGACAAAATGCTTCAATAAAAGATTAGAGTAAGAACAAAAAGATAAGCGCTTGTAGATTAGCAGACACAATGATATCGTTGTCCCACCCAGCTTAATTGTACGACTTTCAGGAAATATCGTAATGTATTTGTAAATTTCGGGATTCAATATTGAATAGGCATGACGTAGAACTGAACTTATTAATTATCCTGTTTACTATAAATATTTTTCTGAGAAAGTGGTGCTTGACTGCTGATACAGTTATAACATTTCAATACTGGATTCTTACGACCTTAAGTAAAGTTCAATTTATATGTCAGTACAATGTTATCTACGTGATATTCACTCTTCCTTAAGCCTAGCGCACACTGCACGATTTTTGTCGTTGGCAACAGAGATCTTGTCTTCTGTCGTCAGCGACGAAAAAGAATTTCTAGCATATTTGATATTGAAGGTCGTCGTCAGCGACAAAAATCTTTTATATGTGTTTCCCGCACACAGCAAGTCTTCCTCGCCAGCGACAAAAATCTTGGTCCTCAGCGACGAAAATCGTGCTGTGTGCGCTAGGCTTTACCAGTTTACCTTATTATCTTATTATTAGTCCAGGTGTACCCAGGCCTCTCCGTTTAAGGGCGAGCAATCGCGCGCAGCTTGGGAGTTGATTAAGGAATATAAACAGTTGGCGTTGATTAGCTTTTAGCTATATATATTTAGCTAACTTTAAATACAAAAATTAATAATAATATTAATGCATCTCAATTTGGCAAGGTGTGCGTTTCATCAAGTTCTTGAATGTTAACCAGATTGCTCTCCTTGAAAGTGAATTCGCGCGCTTCGATGCAAAATATTTGCCACGGGGTGTGCGATCGGTCCTGCGCCTGCTATAATCTTTACAGAGAAGCCTGGGTGTGCCATTAGTTCACGTGCAGTCTTTTTACTTCCCATTAATGTGCATGCGCAATGCGTAGGAACTTAGAAAGGCGTTTATTTCGAATGTCTTAATAAAGTTCTGGTACTGAAATCATGAAAAACCACGAAAGTGTCAATGTTGGGTCTTAAAGTACCTTCATCTTTTATAAAAACGTTTATTTCAAAGTTTTTTCATTTTTTCTGTGTATGCAACCTTTAGCCCTCCGAGAGATCAGCAACCCGGCCACCACAGTAGACATAAGCAGCCCGGCCACCACAGTAGACATTCACGTAAACCTTCTGAGGTGATAAGGCTCTAGGCCCCAGTTACATTACACCGTTTGCACACGAAAACTGTATGGAAATGTTCCGTTCTGACTTACCGTCTACACTGAGCCGTTTTCCTATCCGGCATCAAATGAAGACTGTTGTGTAAGAAAATGCTGTAGTGTTTACATTATGCTATTTTCATACGAAAACATTTCCATACCGTGTTTGTATGAAAACATTTCCATACCGTTTTCGTATGAAAACATTTCCATACCGTTTTCGTATGAAACCGTATAGTTTAAACGAGACCTTAATATAGTTTGGTTATTTTAATTGATTTCTATTGAGCTCTCTTTAACTTATTTCTAGTGTGCTTGCCTAATATTCTCAGCTGTGTTACGCTGAGATCATATTTAATTTGGTTCTAAATGGAGTGCGTGCTGGGGCTTTGTCCTATCTCTTATGTCACAAGACATTGCCTCCTAAGCCACCATTTCATTGAGAAATGCATAGTTAATGTAAGCAGCTGTTACCCATTGAAAAATCCTGCCATCACATTCTGTTACAAATCTGTGCAACGTAGTGAGCAACGCTTGAGCAAAATTATTGAAATTGGAGATGTTTGGCTGCAACATACTTTGCCTGCTAGGTCAATTCATTTGGTTGTTTTGAACTCTAGATTGCGTTTTTTTATCCAATTTAGATTGTTAAAGTTAATCTCGTCTAATCTCGTTGTGTTATTTTATTTCGTCCACCTACGGATAGTCTTCATTGGAATTTTAAACTCTGGGGGAATTTTTTGCATAGACAGTGGTGATTTATAAGAATTTTTTACAATGGAGCTCTATGTTCCAGAGTCATATAGAACAGATATGGCTTTTGCAACCATGCTCTCGTGTCCTCAGCTGTACAAATATGATATCAAACTTTATGAAACGAAACCCTGTCATTGACGATAACAAAGTTTCAGTAATCATACAAAGAATTCCTCAATTCATTATAAGCCCTAAATTAGAAAACAAGCAGAGAAATTACTGAAAACCAAGATAATGCAAGTAATTTAGGGGACAGAGCCACCCATAGTTGTGAGCAATGAACGCTTCGCTTTCCTGGGCCCCCTTTCGGAATACCAATATATACTGGATAGAAGAAGGTGCCTTTGACCTTTAGGTAGAACAATCAAACGAGTAAAATTCCTGTCTCCTGAAAATGTACACATTTCTTAGTGAGAGAATTCGAGAACCACTTGATAAGGGATTGGACCAAGATACCAGGGCTTGAAAAGCATATCTAGCAACCTTCATAAATGCCTTTGTCAAGAGATTTTGAAATGCTTCGTCATCTACTTGTCCCTTTCTGCACCGTTGACGATGAATCTGTAATTGACAAAAGATATTGCAGTCTGTTGATACAATCCTTTTTTGGAGAACTTTTTATAGGAATAAAGTTAATAAGGGCTAAAATCACTGAAATTTATAAGTAAAGCAAGGCTCAAGCTTCATCAAGACAAGATTTTTTTTGTATCCTAGTTGTAGTACTGCTTTCAAATGTATATTTGCATCATCATTACAAAATAGAAACTATTGCTTAGTTTTATGATTTGGTAAGACATCAACAAAGATTGGAATATATCCCTTAAACTTTTAGGCGAAGTTGCTCCTTTTGTATTTAAGAGTAATTTTAAGAATAATTCTAGGCTCAAAATCAGAAAAATTTAAGAAAATTGCGGCTCAACGAAAGTAAGGAATTCTCATAAAAAAGAGTGTTTATGCCCTTGCTTAGTTTGCCATCCATTCACGTAAAGATCTAATGAAACGTCTCCTTAAGCTGTTTTTGGTTTGATTTTCAGACGTGGTGTCGGAGCTTTCAAGAGTAAAGAGAACTCTGAGAATGACGAAAATGGGAATGAAAATAAAGATGAGAAGACAAAAGGCAAGAAAAAATACAGGCTGCGAGAGACAGACAAGCGGTTATCAAGAGCTTGTAAGAATCCAATTGGTAAGTTGAAATGTAGCTTGCTACCTTGTAATGACAATTTCGAAGTTCCCTGGCTCAACAGGGAAGTTTCGGAAAATTGATATAATTCTAAGAAAACGTCTAGTGTGCCCAGCCAATTACAAGTGGTATTACAACTTATCATCCAAGCAAACAAGGACCTGGAAAATCATGAAAAACGTAGAAGTTGGTTTCTTTTGGATAATGTAATGGAAAGTTTGAAATGGTTAGTGATTTTGTTTCTAATTGCTAGAAAATCAAAGGAAAGTCAAGAAACATATTATTACGGAATATAATTATGATAGAAAACACATCACCGTTATTTTGGAGTCACATGGGGCTTTTAGGGCGCAGGTTAGTCTTGGAGAATTCCCCACAGCAAAATCAAATATTGAAATTTCCCGACTTTTCATTTCATTTTAAATTCTTTATCAAGGGTAAAGTTACAACGGTCTGAGTTACAACCTGTCCTTTTAATCTATAGAAGCTAATTACAATAAACCCCTAAGTACAATAAAAATATATCCACAAATGAAAGTTAAACCTTACACAAAGTGAAGAAAATGTATGGAAATAAGAAAGTATAAAAAAAGAAGATAAAAGCTCCTGCCTGTTTAGTCTAAATAATTGCGAAAATTACCTTGAATTAAATGTTGTATCTATAGTGGAAAAGTTAATCTACAAGTAATACTATAACTTAAGTAAAGAAAAATTCTGTCTTGATAAACTTGACAAAGCTTGAGTCGTGCACCATTCTTAAAGTATTCTTAAATTTTTCAGCGATTCTGAGCCTGAATATTCTTATAAACTTTATTCTTATCAAGAAGTGTGCAAGTCTTTCGGTACCACAAACGGGCAGGGAAAACATCTGATAATAATGAACAGAATTTTAAAAGCCAGAGAATATCATCTGGAAAATGTTCTGGGATCCCTGTAGGATTTATAAGTTGGACAGACGTACTGCCCTTCGACAAAGCAATTAACACTTTTTAATGTGAACCACGCCTTAGAGAAACCTGCAAAAATTATAGTTTACTGTCAATATTTTTTATTTCAATTAGTTTTCCAGAACAGAAGGGAAAACACTTTTATTCATGTACCTTTTGCCTTGCTATATATTTACAAATTTTAGCAAACATCTATCCCCATTCACACGTCACAAAATCATCGACAGTATTTGTGAACAACATCCTCAGGTCCTCGTCGACGAGTCGACTAGGTGCTCGGTATACCGAAGAGAATTCGTCTGCAATGAATGAATGATCGTCTCTGTTCGCGTTAGAGAATATGATCGTTAAGTAATTCCCCGGTTGAATTGAGATGGGAGGAGCCAAAGTGATTCTGGATGAAATTGGATATAAAGAGATATTTGTATATGATAAGGACATATTTGTAGATGGAATCCTCATATTTAGATTCAAGACTTCTATCTTGTCCGCAATATGTCATTTATGAATTCAGTTATTTAATAATCATGAAGAATGCAGACTGTGTCCTTTTCGCTTTTGTCTGTTGTGGTTGAAGTTGAAACTGCACACGATTACATTGATTCTTTGACATTCTTGCCGCCTTCATCTTAAGATATCCAAGTTAGGGCAAGCTAGTTTTGAGATGTCACATGAAGACAGGGATAGGAAAGCAGACGTTTATATATAAGAAAGTAGTACTCGACTGCTGAAAGTGTTAGGAAAGTTCAGTAGTGGATTTTTGAGATTTAAGAAATTTTTTCGTTTTTATGTATTTGAAATTCGATTTATCTGTGTACAAAATGTTATGTATGTGATATTGGCTACCCTCTAACAGTTTAACTTCTGTTATTTACTAAGATCTATCATCATTTCAAGTGTTCATGGAGCTTTTTCACTTGCCATTAATGTGCATCCGCAAAACATGTGAACTCAAGAATTTTTGCTAAGAAAGTCGTAAGAAAGGTTTGATACTGGAATCATGAAAAACTTAAGAAAGCTTTAGCATTGGGCGAAAAACTTTCTCATAAAAAATATTGCATTTACGTTCCTAGGCATGCGTCTTGTACACAGACACACACACACAGACACAGACACAGACACACACATACACACAC
>WIPJ01000132.1:435703-446722 GCA_018155075.1 Cassiopea andromeda
GGGGGGTTCAGTGGTTGCACTGCGAACAGTTTTGTCTGCGACCTTTTTTCGTTACAGTAGTTGATCAAATGGTCCTGGCTCCTGTAAGTTGCCCTGCAAAATACATTTCACTGCCGTTTGTGCCCTGCAAATAGCAAATCTTCAAGGTTGGGGATGGTTCAACCCCATACCCCCATAAATTTCGTCCCTGACAAAGCCATACCTTTGGCACTCGTTAAATAGATCTGCCCCCGTGCACGTTTCTTTTGCATGGGTTCCTATACCTAGCTCAAGACCTAGCCCTTGAAGGTATTTGCTTTTGAGGCTCTTCTGATCAAGTCGTAGAACTGGAAGTTCTGTACTAGATACTTACATTTAAGTACGAAGTTGTTGCGGTGAAAATAGTATAGATACAGACGCATTAACATTTGGTACTTTTCTATGAATTGTTTTTAAGAACAAAGCAAAAGGCAGGTGTGAACTCAATGAAACACTGCAGTCTATCTTCCTGAGAGTTTCTTGTCTATGTTTTTTAGCAGTACGGCATCGTTATATTTTTGGGCTCATTGGTTGTACGGGGATAATGTTTGATATTTGTCGGCAGTGCAGTGGATCACGTGTGGTTGAGAAGTGCATACCACTCACAACATTAAATATTGTAAGATATTTTGCATGCATATCATAGTACATATGGGATAGAAGGGCACAGCATGCCCATTTGATACTACTCATATTGGTTGCCCAGTTCTATAGCATGGTTTAACTCTGCATCACAAAGGAATAAATTCCTTGATAGAGACTAGTATAGAATCTCACAACCCATCCCAAACAAGCAGGAATCTTTCACATGGCACATCAATGCTTTCAAGGTGGGCATAGAATTCGATTGTACACAGCAAGAGTTGCACGTGTATTAGATCTTTCGTGTGGTCTTTTGCATAGCATAGATTCGCGAAATACTTTCATTTTTAATTTCATTTAGTTGTGCATGATTTTTGGGACAGTTGTTTAACCTCCTCACAATGCAGCTATCTTCCAATTTCTGTCGAGGAAAACAGTGCCCCGCTCCAAAAACTTGGAACGGAAAGAAACCCTTCTTGAAATTTCAGCATTCCACGTCGGATATGGAGCGGCAGTAAGCGCAGACGTCAGTGCCCCATAAATGAAAAAGCTAGCATGATTTGCCCAATCGCAGGATTACACGTCTTTGTTATAAGGAAGTTGTTTGTAAGAAAGTAGTTCTCAGCTGCTCAAAAGGTTCAGTTCTGCATTTTTGAGACTTCAGAAATTGTTTTAGTGTTTATGTATTTATAAGCCAATTTATCTGTGTACAAAATTTCATGTATAGTTTAAACCCTGTTATTTACCAAGATTTATCGTCATTTCAAGAGTACATGGAGCTTTTTCACTTTCCACTAATGTGCATGCACAAGACAATGTATCTCAAAAAATTTTGTTAAGAAAGGCTTGAGAGCGTTTTGATACTGGAATTGTGAACAGTTGAAAAAGTTTCACTCCTGAGCGAAAAAACCTTTCTTATAAAAAACGTATATCGACTTTTTGGCGGTGGCGTGCAGAAGCTAGTTTGGGCCCTAGGGAATTCAGAAGGATTAGTTCCCCATCTAAATGTTCACTTCAAACCATACAAAGGATTTGTTTATTCAAAACTTCAGGACCTCACTTGAGAGCCCCAATAAGTTGACCTATCCCTAACCTTTATCAGTTACCTCACTGCTTGTCGGGGACCTATTTCATAAAAAGGACTGAATTTCTGTCATAGCCAGGGGTGATTTCTAAAAGTTTTAACAAGGGGGCTCTAGGTGCAATGCCGTAAAATGGGGGTGGCCCATTTGCAGCCACACCTAAATTTTTGAAGATGGAGAAATGATAATTTAGTCTTGTTGTGATATAATACAGCAAACATCTATGAAGATCTCTATAGCCACAAAGTAGTGAGGAAATTCATAATAGCAATACTATACAAAACATTGGAAGCAAGGCCAATGCGCTTTAAAAAGCAAGATTGATACCAAAATTTGAGAGGGGCTGAGTCCCCCAAAATGAACAACAATTTTAACAAGGGGGCTCCGCTCCCCTAAGCTCCCGCCTAGAAATCACCCCATTCCACAGCCGTAAGGAAACCACGAGTTGCAACCACAGTCTACTATTTCTGCACTTCGGAATTTTGCCTGACTATGCAGGAAAAGAAATGACGTCGACTTTAGATCGCAAAACAGTGAATAGTTCATACGAAATGTATTTCTTATCAAGATCCGGAGCTTTATCACCCCGGATTGGAAGTCACGTCGACGGACGTGAACTATCAATAGTTCCTGGATGATCGTCAGTCTGTTGCTGTTTTTATACATTATGCGTTTAAGAAACCATGGAGCCTATGTTTCATTCAGTTTTATAAGGATCGTTTACAAAGATTACGCATTCCAGTATATTTTTCTTCTGTATATCCGTATCTTTACCAACTATTCATATTCCCACTGTTTGAATTACGACTAAAAAGTAAACAATGCATGAAAGAGTACTCTCAGGTGCCAAATAAACGCCCTCCTGCTTATTAATTTTTTAATTATTTTCCAACCCCCCGGACCTTGCTAGGACCACCCGTTTAGTAAGTTTAAGGAAACTGACTTTTTTACAAACCCCTCATTTGATTTCTTTGTTTGTAGCAGTTACGCCCCCTTTTCATGGCAAACTAGCGTACTTCTGTATATATTTTAGCTTTATCCTCTATGACAACCTGTTTTTGTTCTTTCCGTCCTTGTATAATCATTTAAAGCCTCATCTCAAATTCCAACCCCCCCCCGTTTATTTTGACTCCCCGTTTGTTATATTTAGGAAATTTTTCCAACCCTCCTGTCTATTAGGACTCCCCGTTTATTTGGCACTTGAGAGTAGACAAATTTGACGACGATAGCCACAGCGAGCAATGTTGCAGGCAAATTTATAAAGAATAGCTAGTTTCATTTGTAGATTGCCATCGGCACATCCAGTGCAGTGGATTATGTGTGGTTGAGAAGTGCATACCACTCACAACATTAAATATTGTAAGATATTTTGCATGCATATCATAGTACATATGGGATAGAAGGGCACAGCATGCCCATTTTATACTACTCATATTGGTTGCCCAGTTCTATAGCATGGTTGAACTCTGCATCACAAAGGAATAAATGACTTGATAGAGACTTGTATAGAGTCTCACAACCCATCCCAAACAAGCAGGAATCTTTGGCGTATTTCACATGGCACATCAATGCTTTCAGGGTGGGCATAGAATTCGATCGTACACAGCAAAAGTTGCACGTGTATTAGTTAGATCTTTCGTGTGGTCTTTTGCATAGCATAGATTCGCGAAATACTTTTATTTTTAATTTCATTTAGTTGTGCAGTTGTGCATGATTTTTGGGGCAGTTGTTTAGCCTCATCTCAATGCAGCTATCTTCCAATTTCTGTCGAGGAAAACAGTGCCCCGCTCCAAAAACTTGGAAAGGAAAGAAACCCTTCTTGAAATTTCACCATTCCACGTCAGAGATAGAGTTGCAGAAAGCGCAGAGGACAGTGCCCCTCCCCTAAATGAAAGGCTAGCATAATTTGCCCAATCGCAGGATTACACGTCTTTGTTATAAGAAAGTTGTTTGTAAGAATGTAGTTCTCAGCTGCTCAAAGAGTTCGGTTAATGTTAAGGAAATCGACTTTTTTGCAAACTCCTCATTTCATTTCCCTTCTTTGTTAGTACTCATTGCAAAATAGCGTACTTCTGTATATGTTTTAGTTTTATGCTCAATAACAATCTGTTTTTGTTCTTTCCGTCCTGTACGACAGTTTCTAGCCAGAATTTGTCTAGAAAAAGAGGCTCGCCATTTGAGCTGGTGAAACGTGGGAAAACTTGGCCTTAATGGCAAACATTCGCCAAAAACATTCCTGCTCGCCGCAGATCTGGCGCAAAAAGGAGCATAGAATGCAATCTGAGAGCCAGTCTTACATTTCTGCCAATCAACACGATTGGAGTAAGTCGCATATACTGGGTCTTGCACTTGAAGCCAATCGATGTTTTAACTAGCACCATTTGCGACTGTCGGGTGTTAATAGGTCACGTAACAAGACCTTGTTCAAGGTTATTACCACATACGTATTCAACCTCTTTGGGGCTTTACAAATGAAACCAGTGCATACTTCTCACCCATGGTTTCTCGTACAGGAGCGATGTTGGATGCGATCCTGCCATGCATTTTAATAAGTAGCTCAAATTCTAGGAAGCCTAGTTATGACATCACCGCGAGATTCTCGGAAATTCTCTAGCAGCTTGGGAGTGAGAGTTCATGCCGTTTGTCGTTGAGAATGCATGCAGTTTGTCTGTGAGAATTCATGTAGCCTACATGACTTCTCAAAGAAAAACTACTTGCATTCTCAAAGAGAAACTGCATCAGCACAAACGGTTCGTGCTGATGTTCTCACTGCAGCAAGTATATAATAGCTTGTTTATGCCTTATTGTGATTAAATTTGAAGCTGTAAGTCCAGCATTGTAGTATGCCTGTTTTTACTTCAGCAGGATCAAATGACAGCGAAACAGAATTACTGAACGCGTACTCACCTTAAACTGGGGTAAGGATATCGCCTAAGGGCCTCAAGCATATGAGATCCTTCGGAGCAGAGGTGATTTCTAGGGGGCGGAGCCCCTTTGTTAAAATTGTTGTTCATTTTGGGGGACTCAGCCCCCCAAACTTTTGTATCAATCTTGCTTTTCAAAGCGCATTGACCTTGCATCCAATGTTTTGTATGGTATTGCTGTGATGAATTTCCTCACTACTACATGGCTATTGAGATCTTTGCAGATTTTGCTGTTAATTCTTTCTGCAAAATCTGCCACCCACACAACTTAGCGCATTCAGTACACTTACACCCCCACCTCTTGCGATAGTGTTTTCTGGGACTCATTCCAAACAAAAACTCTTGTCGCCCAACGTATATTGTACACAAGGCTTTCAATAGGGAGTGAGCGATCGCTCTCGCGCGCCGGCACTCGCCCAAGAGTCCATTTGAGAGTGATCAGTCACTCACCCAGTCATATATATTTCCACTGTTGACAATGGTAGCCCGAATGTGCACAATGTTAACTTGAGCAACTCATTATAATAGAGGCAAAAGTTTTCTAGTTATAGCAGCATGCTTATCAATGGTAAATCATAGTCCATGTTGATTGCTTACAGGAGACAGCTCGCACACCCCACTCTGCTTGCCCGTGTTGTTGATCGTGTGGGCATAATTTCCGGACGTGAATGCCCTGTATACGTTCCTTTACATGAATAGGTTATCGTTTACTGAGACTCAAATTTCCTGATTTTTTTCACCATGATCCGAAGATTAATTGTACATGCAGCAACCATGACTGCATACCCAGGACTACCGAGAGAATATAGAGGCTCTGGGTTATGAAAAGAAGGGCCTAGATACTGACTATGGAAGATTGTTGCTGCTTGACGTTACGAGGTCTCCCAGACCTTCAAGCATTGGGTGTTATGAAGCCCCCGGGACCTTGAGGCCCTAGGGCAATTTGCCCCCTCTAGGCGGCCCTGTGCCCGCCCCATCTGGATGGAATGCCATGCAGACAAACAGCAGCCAGGTGTGGTAGTGTTACAGAGGCGTTGACGCCAATCTGAGAGTGTTAATTGGCCGTCAATCGCAGAAAGTTTACGTTGTACGTAGGTTATTTACCTAGTGATGTCAGTACCATAGACTACTGAATTGGATTGGAGGAGTGTGGATATAAAAATAATAAGGGGTTGTTTACCCGTTACATAGCGCTAAATTAACTGTTTTTGAGACCCCCCTCCCCCTGTCGTAACGTTCCGTATTATAGCTTGCCATATAAATTCGCAACAAGTCAAGGTACCCTCCCTCCCCCTAGAGGTATTATGTAACGCATGAATGATCCCTAAGTAAAAATGGAAATTGTTTTCTGCCACCATTATCTATAGGCCTAAGTAGTTAACGCCTACATTAGCAGCGATGTATCAGGGCAATCGTCTGCTGCCCAAGAGGTCAGTGGTTCGAGGTGCAATCAATCAATCAATCAATCAATCAATCAATCAATCAATCAATCAATAATTTATTTATAGTAGGCAAAAGGAATTAAGATAGCACAATTACTGCTAAGTAAGGCCTACTGGCTTATAAAATTAAAATATATTACAAGTGTAAAGTAAAAATTGATACATATTATGTTAGGTACCCAACCTGTGGTATGTATATTTTGCAAAGTCTACAGTTGTAGTTCTCGCCCTTCCAACATTTAATATGGCTTTTGAAAATAGAAAGTGTGCTTGCTTGATTGATTATAGTTGGTAAAGTCGACCAAAGTCTATTTCCAAGGAAGCATTATAGACTAGATGGCACATCTTGCAAATTGTTTGTGCTTTGGCATGGATAGGTTCATTTCATTAAAGTTCTCTACGTATAGGCAAAAAGCGTAGAAGATACATTGCAGATAGAGCGCGACGCATGCAGGGTAGAACGCAAAGATTTCTATGGTAGAACGCTTTGCACGTTTGTACAAAAGTTAAAGCATGACTCATCTTTCTCTGCTCGCAATGCTTTCTGGTTCATGGGAATTGGCTTCTCATGTGATCATTTTTGCCAATGATTGATTTTGCATACTGTAATACAGGCCTCTCAGTTCATATAGTAACCAATGCATTGCAACTTACGAGTGGGGGCTTTTTTGCGCACAAATGCTAATGGTATGATTTAAATGTAGGAAATAGTGACTTAGAGGCTTTGAAATTACAGAGGCTCAAGCAAAAACGCCACATTTAAAATTGGTTTAACCATAGTAAATAGAATGGTTTAGCTAGTGCAGTTTCTCTTGCAATCAATCTTGTTTACTCTACATCTGAAGGGACCACTGTCTTTGCAAAAGCTGCAAATAAATCAAGGCATTTTCGTGCATGTTTGGCATTCTTGATCAATACCATTGTGTAAATAAAGCCGAGGGACTTTCCAGAACACCAACTGTACATGTGTTGTTGACAAACTTGACATGCAAGTTTTCATGTGACCTACACTTATCCCGAAAAACGAAAATTTAATTGTCTGGCCTCGTAGATTTCCCCCTTTATGAGTTTCAAAAGAAAGTATAGATGGAAGCAAAACCGCACCTGCAATTATCAGAAAAACGTGCCAGCTTTTGTCTTGTTACCATTTCATAGTCATCTCATAGTACTCTAGCGAACGCCGATCGATTTCGGAGAACTCCGAAAATTTCAATTGACGTCAATGGATTTGCGTAGGCGGACCTTGAACATAATTAATCGTTTCTCGTTTACCACAAATCTCAAAGACTCCACCTCGGCCCTAGCCTTGGCCGCTATAGTAGGGTTGTCAATGAATGGTCCATGTTGCAAAAGTTCATCAGAACTTGAAAATAATTTAGGACTAAGATTAGGGTAATGGTTTAGAAAGAGGATAAAGGTTAGAGTTTGGCATTGAGCTTAGGGTTATCCATAGCAGATGACAACTGTGCGAGAAAGTAGCGGTTATTTGGGGGCTAGTGCGGCAGAGTGCCCCCAGGTGATATCGAATCGGCATATTATCGGCAAAAGTATTTGACGAAAGGGCACGTGCTTACTTTATTTAATATCGCAACCACTTTTTTGCAAGAGCCTAAATGTTCTTGTAGCTAATTTGTTTTATCAAACACTCGAAAAAGAATGAGCGACTGTGTTAAATACTCAAAGTCTTCTAAAACACTATGGAAATTCAGCACCTCTGCTCCGCTGATTTTTCTTGAAAAACAACCACTGGTGCGAGAGATTGTGCAAATGGTGTACACACATGTCTTTTTGTAAGAACCAACCTTTCTGCTTTCAACTTGTATCTTTTCAAATCCATTTGCAGAGATCTATGAAATGGTTTTTGCTTGGGCTGGTATGGCGTTAGAATGACGTAATTTATATTTATGGATGAAATACAACATACAGCAGGTATTATAAATTAGTAATGGCTTTTTTGAAAGGCGCATACGTAATTTGCAAATACTCTTTACATTAATGTGTTCATGTCCAACGAGACATAGTCTTACAGTTAAAAGTGTCTATTATGAAGGGCAGTAGCGGTTATTAAGGGGGCAATGGGGGAAGTGCCCCCCAGCTGCCATTGAATCGAAAGTTCTCTGCAAAAGTAGTAGACTAAAGGTTAAATGTACGTTGTGTAATAAGAAAATCACCTTCCTTGCTGAGCATTTCTGCTCTTGTAAGCTTTTTCTTCTGAAGAACAAATGTACACGTCAAATACTCGGCTACTTCTAAAATACTCGGAAAATTCAGTACCTCTGCCCCCCCCCGATTTCTGTTGAAAACTGCCTATGATGACGGGAGGTTATGTCCTTACGTGTTTTCTGCCATGTACTATCAGCCTTCAGGCCCTTTCCTCTTTCTGTATACACCTACGCTAAACTAATCCATGTCATACAATGATGCCTCAGTGAGGCATCATTGTATGAACAGTAATGGCAAATTTTAGTAATCTTGATCTGTCGTGGCTTTTAATACTAGCTAGCATGTCTTATGTATAAGTTGTAACTCCAGAACAAAGCCGTTGCTGCTGCTGACCAGCCTCCATCCATAGTTGACTAAAAGTGAGGCTTAAGGCTAATGCCTCATGGATAAGATTCAGTTAATATGTCTATCCCTTAATCAACAATTTCAGATACATGGTTGGATCATGACACTTGCTTTAGCTTTTGTTCCAGTGGGCCTATCCGAGAGCATAGCTTGGAGCATAGAGCATGAGAGGTGCTACAAGTTACACGCTTTTTTCATAAGGAAACATTTTCTAAGAAGCCTACTGTCACGAACTTCCATTCTGAGCTAATTCAAATCACAAGATACTTAGTATAATTATGCAAAAACCTTCTAACACCTACTATTAACAGGCAGAAATATTTAAGGAGCTTATACTACTAACGGGAAAAACCTTAAAAAGCTTTGCAATTCAAGAATTTTTAACTGCAAATAACCACAAAATAGGAAGCTTGTTTCATTCAATTACAGCCAAAACTGATATAGATACATTTATAAAAACTCACATAGATACATACTCTTGCTTTTGGTCTTGAGTTCTAGCCAAAATTAAAAGTAAAATTCAGAATTTTGATGCTTCCATGTGTCTGTACCACTATTATGGTACCATATGTCCAGTGAAAGTAAGGAACTATTAAATATTTTTTAGCTCTAGAGTTTGATAACAAGAGGCCCAAGCAAGGAACTTCTAGAACTAGTCCTTGAGCTAGATTCCTTATAAAAAAGTGTACAGTTGTTCCTCAAATGTTTGCATTGCTTGAAAAGCAAAACACTCTTTTGAAGTGCATGCTCATAACGAGCTCATGGTTTAGTTTGGTGGCGATATGTTAAAAAATTTGCGATTGATCATTGACTTAGCGACTAAACGATTCTTTTGGAATCAGTATAAAATGTACTTAAGGGCTTTCTTAGTAAAAAGTGAAAAAGCTCCGTGCAGTGGTGATTTCTACAAATGTTAATAAGGGGGGCTCTAGGCAAAGCCAAGCCCATAGTTTGGTGGGGCCCAGCTAAAACCACGCCCAAATATTCAAAGATGGAGACATGATAATTTAGTTTAATACTGATATAGTATAATCAACACTAAGAGATGCGTCAATATTCATATAGCAGTGCACAATTGATCATAGCACTTTGGAAGCTAGGCCAATAAACTCTGAAAGGCTAAGCCAATGCAAGAATTCTAGGGGGAATGAGCCCCCAAAATGAGCAGAAATCTTAGCAAGGGGGCTCCGCCCCCTGAGCCCCCTAGAAATCACCCCTGGCTCCGTTTACACTTGAAATAGTGATCACTGCTAGTAAATTACGCGGGTTCAACCTTCTGAGGGCAGCCAACAGAACATATTAGCTTATAAACTTTCGTGGGTCTCAAAAATCAGGTATTGGACTTTTTCAAAACTCGATCTCATTCGAGGTGGTCAATGAAGGAATGTACGTAATGGACTTTGGAATTTTGGGAAAATCAGATTTAATGCTTTTAACAAACTTTAACGGAGTGACTACCCTATGTGACAAACTCTACAATGGCCCTTTTAACGCTAACATTTTTCATAGCAAAAATCTGATAGTTGAAAATTTCCAGACGCAATCTGTTATATTTGTTTGTGGAGGTGTGAAATGATGATATTGTCTACTGCTTGCGCGCTTGCTTGCTGTCATCACATAAAATCATTTACAGTGTTTTGCTGTCTACCTCTGTTTTCATGTACCGCAAATCCTGAGTTAGCCTCAGTTCAGTCCAGTTCATTTCATCTGTGAAATTCCACTAAATACAAATCCTTTACATTTAAGATACTACATAACTAACAAAACAATACAGAACTTAGTAAAACTACAATATAACCGCAAAACTACATAGAAATTTGCATATAGAGGAGTTCTGAAGGAAGTGTACTCTCAGTAAACTAGGCTAATCGAGGAGCGAGTACCCTCTACCTGTTTACACTACACAAACTAACCTAGGTGAGCCCCAGATTAAAACTAACCTAGGTTGGTTTTTCGTGGTGTACACGCGAATTAACCCAGATTCGCCCTAGATTGATTCAACCCTCTTCTGGAGGTGGGTTCGAACCTAGGTTAGTTTTGTAAAATTATAGTGTAAACGCAAACCTTGGGCGAACCTGGGTTAGTTTTTCCTCTACGCAAGCTCCATTAACAAAGCGCTGTGTACATTTCAACAGAGCAGCAGAAAGCTCTCGATATTTAGGGAATTCCTGCTTTCAATCAATGAATTAGATATGAGATCAGTGGCGTAGCTAGAGGGGGGGCAGGGGGGGCGGCTGCCCCCCCACCAACCTTTTCCAGCTGCTTGTCGGAAATTTGTCGGAAAATTTGTCGGAAAGTTAAACACGTGAAAAAGTTTGTCAACAAATATATTTTTCAAGTTTAAACCTTAGGGCCTGTTTTTATATGAGAAAAAACACCTCAGGTAGTGCTTTGTGTAGATTC
>WIPJ01000132.1:455878-490390 GCA_018155075.1 Cassiopea andromeda
GGGGGGGGGGGGGGGGGAGATTATTAATTTCGGCGAAAAATTCCCCTTAAGACAGGTTGATTCCGCCCACCGACGTTTAATTTGAATAAATGTCCACCTCCCAAGCTAGCGCTTTAACCGGAAGGAGTTCTTTCGTGCTATTTTCAGTTGACTTTGTGCATAAATAAACCACTTTGGCTACGCACAGAGCACGTAACCAATGTGGCTTGTTTTGTGATTCTTTGAACTAACAAGAAACAAAATTATCCACCCACCCTGGTAATTTATTTTGGGCAAAAGTTACACCCACCCCTTCTATTAATCACAAGAAAATTCCCCACCCATTCTGATTATTCGAAGCTCGAGAGTAAACTACTCATATATTCACCTGAAAATGAGAAAAGGGTAATGGCAAGCCGACAGCATTCGGCTCCTACTTTCGAAGAAGATTCAAAACTTGAAAAAAGAGTAAGTTAATAAAGAATTTGTCTTGCAAGCCATTTCAGGATTTTCACAAAAACACAAACAGAAGAAAGATTATGCACAATTAATGAAGTTTTGTATTATTTTGATCATTATAATATCGTTGCTTCAAAGTCCTATACTTTCTCAGCATATATAATGCCTCTAGTTCCTTAATAACGTAATTTCCACGGCCAATTAGAGTGCGTATTTCATCTTGATTCGAGACATCTTTGTTCTTTAAGAATGCAATCTTCAATCTTTTGTGGAAATATTCAAAACCAAGAGGATACTCCTTGCCAAGGTGGTACAGCTGTAAAAAAAACTGTTGCTGTTGTAATTCATATAGATTTTAACTTTTTTTAGTGGAAAAAGTATTCGGACACTAATACGTAGAGGTATTAGCTGTTAACCTCAATTAATAACTGTTCTTATTGTCATCCAATGTGCAATTCATGACGTCAGGCCTGAAGGTCTCCAGTGTGGAGTGAGCTTTCCTGTCGGCGTGATGGCGTGGACAAAGCCAACGATGCGCTTTGGCACACTGGCTTAATATGACGAAACCTCAGTGCACACTTCTTTTCATCTTTGCATCCTTAGTGTACGCCAACGTTCAACATTGGCCAGGGGTAATTTCTAAAAATTTTAACAGGGGGGCTCTAGGTACAATATCAGAATGGGTGTGGCCCATTTGCATCCACGCCCATATGTTTGAAGATGCAGACATCATAATTTAGTCCAATTGTGATATAATATAGAGCCAACATCTTCAAAGATCTCAATAGCCATATAGCAGTGGGGAAATTCATCATAGCAATACCATTCAAAACATTGGAGGCAAGGTCAATGCACTTTGAAAAGCAAGATTGATACAGCAATTTGGGGGGTTGAGCCCCCCAAAATGAACAAAAATCTAAGCAAGGAGGATCCGCCTCCCTGAGCCCTCCTAGAAACCAGCCCTGACATTGGCGTACACATGAGTGTTATAAAACAATTCACTTCAGCCATTTCTTTCAACATTCTATTCTTGCATCTACTGATATTGTTCAAATCAATACCATTATCAGCTTCCCCTGAGCAAGTTCAAAGTCTAGGTTGGTCTACCCAGAGCCACCTAGAGGGGGGCAAGTTGTCCCAGTGCCTCGAGCTCCAAGGGGTCTCATAATACCTAATACTTCAAGGTCTGGGGGCCTCATAAAGTAAACCAGCAGTAATTTTCCAAAGTTAATTTCTAGACCCTGAAAATTTTCAGCTCGCTTCGCTCGCAGGGGTGGTGCCCAACCTTCTCTTTTGCCCTAGGGCCTCTGGGCAAAAGGGCTGCCAACCTTCTTGGCAGCCCTGGGTCTAACTGGTTTGGTCCTTGTCTGCAAACTTGAATTTTTGTGGATTTTACCTGAAGTACTCGATAAGTATCATTGGTACTACTACAGAATTACTTACTAGTGCTAAATAAAGTCAGTTCGAAGAAATTAATTAAGTAAACAAAATAAAACGTAGGTGGTTACAGGCCTTGTCACGAGCAAAGTACTGCGCGTGCGGTAATTACTACATATGCACGATCAGATCATGAAGCAAAGAAAAGAATTGTGCGGTGCAAAGATGAAATTATTCAAATTATTTCTTTCAAACAAGGGCACTACCATATTCTAAACGATAAATAAAAAAGTGTTCGTCATCATCAGACTAAACGCTGCTCTTGAAAGTTGGAAGGAAGTGATGATTCTTTTGAACATGCTAAGGTGTAAAGCATGAAAATAAGCTAAAGCTATTACCTTTCCAAACGACATAACCAGAATTTGTAGTCACCAGAAAATGTTCAAGAACACCTATTTGCGAGTGCGATTGATTGCAAGCGCAGTTAGATTTGCGCGTGCGATCGTATGCGCTATATGAAAAGGCCTGTGGCTAGCAAGTATAATTACAGAAGTGCCAACCTGCTTGTAAAGATTGATAACTTCTCTTCTCAACTGATTAGTCATGAGTGTGGTCTCTGACCAGGAGCAACAGAATGCCAACAATACAAATTCTAAACAAAAAAGATGACAAAAGTATGTAATTGTATGGAATACAATCAAAAAGAACAGAAGAGCACAATTATGTAAAGGAATGATGTAAGACAAAGGAATACAATTAGACAAAGGATTATAACAAAAATAATACAATAGGACAGTTGAATGAAACAAAACAATGGAATACAGTTGCAATAGAATGTAATTAGGCAAAGGTTGTATTCTATTTTGAAGCCTTATTTTCAATTACATTGCATCAGTCTTTTGTCTGCATTCGTTGCTACATAGAAAACAAAACAAGTCTTTGAAAACATTAAATTCTATCACTATAAAGCAAGCAATTTTCTCCCAATTTAGGCAAATATAACTTTAACATAAAATGGATTAAGTGTAAGTTCTTTAAATATGTAGGCATCAAACCATCAAAAATTTCAAAAAGCAAGAGAGCTCTCTCTGTTTTTTGCTACAATTTTCATCATTTTTTAGCAATGACTTAATGTTGGTAGCTTATAGAGTGATCTTTTATGCTAGAAAAGCTGAAGATTTTCTTGAAAATTATTTAGTTTTCTGACACACTTCTTTGATGAAATGCATGGGGCATTATATTAACATCACTCTGAAATGCTAAATAAACAGGGGCTCTCAATAAACAGGGAAGTGAGAGAGTGTCATACTTCTTATAATTCCAATACATGTGTTTGAAACATTGGCTACTCTCATGTGCTCATACTGGCCACTGGAAGTATATACAGAATAAGATAGGATATGAAGTAATAAGAATACTCTAACAACATGATACTAATGGATTTTGCTGATTTAGCATCTTTTCTCATAGATCTTCAACATTTTCAAGACATAAGGAATTCAGATTTTGTGTCAAGTCCATTTAGAGCTTTATTCAATTCCTCTGATCTGGGGGAGACAAAAGTTGTAAAATGAATGTTGATCAAAGTCGCATAATCTTTTCCATGAGATCCATTGTTCTTCTTGTAATTGATGTACTGTTGCTTTGCTGCCACTAAAATGTGGATCCAAAACAAGGAGGTAAACATCACCATCTTGTGAATAAAAAATACCAAGTATACACTTAGAGGAACTGTCTGCATCTCCACCCATCATGACAGGGGATTTGAACTTGGTAAAATGCTCCTTAAGGAATGCTGTTTCTTTCTTGTTTAAACCTCCAGGTCTTATGTGAACAATTTTTGACTGTACATCATACAGACTATCAAGAACAAGACAAATCTCAACACTACCAATCCACACTTTTGAGCCAATGAAGCTTGGTTCCTTATCTTCGATTTGGACTAGCACCTCCTGAATCTGCCGCAAGGATGGTACATTGTAGTTTTTTTGCTTACCACTTTCAGTTGACATAACTACCCAGGAACAGATTGTTTGAAGTGTCCGATAGCCACAACCCCAGCCTCTGTCATCAATGCCATCGATAATATAGTGGTAGTAATGATAGGCTTTATTCACAACAAAGGCATCACCTTGGGATGGCAGTTGCAGTCCAATATCAACACTGCGCAAAAGATCCATTAACAAGACACCTCTGTTGAAGAATGATTCAACTCTTCTTATAGATGCTCTGGTAAAACTAGCAAAACTAAGCGGGGACCATATGCCCTTCTGTAAAATCCCTGAACTTTATGTCTAGTACAATTTAACGCATGCTGAAATAATATACTTCCAACTAATACAAAAGCAGATGTTAAAAACGTCTTTGAAATGTTTATACTTGCTTGCACAAGGCATGTGAAAAATAATAAAAAGCTGAAAATAGTAATAAATTCAGAACACGTATGCACAAAGCCTGAGTCATACCTCAGTAAATGTATACTGCTTGTGTTCTGGTACTAAAATGAGTTCGAGACTAGTAACCGGCGTATTTATGAGATGGCAATATCAACTTCTATCTTCTTGCAACTGCCTCGATTCTAACATAGATCTCCAAACACACTTGGTTAGAAAAAATGGCGGACGTTACAGAGATAGGATCTTCTGGCGAAGAGGCTGATGTTGAAGATGATGTACAGGAATATGGTGGTGATTATTAGTTCTCCTCTTCATTGCGTTGTTCTATATAACTTGCTGCAATTGTACGAGCAATAAATTGTAGTTTAAAGCTTCTGGAGAATAACAGAAGGACAATAAGTGAATTTTTCGCATTTGACATCACGCATGTCTACTAGTAACCAAGGGGGGACAAGTACGAAATATTTATTTTTATTTACTGCCCCATCTGTTATTTTCTTCTCATCAGACTCCTTCACTTTGTAGAGACTAGCTGTGACAGAGATGGGAAGAAAAAAAACATGGCTGGCATGTTGGATGTAATTAATAAAATTCTTAACAAAAAAATAAAGGATACTGGGCAGGTATGAACTCCTTTCATTTGCAAATACACGTTTTCTTTATAAGAAAAAATTTTGTAAGAAATTGAGGCTCAAATCGTCAACATCTTAAGATAATCTTAAAGAAAATCACGAGGCTCAATTTCTGAAATTAAGCTTTTTTATTGGCCAAAAATCGATATTTCGTCATTATTGCATTCAAAATGGTAAAGATGGAATTCAAATTCAAGTGTGCAATGTTAGTAACACAAGTGTAAACCACTCTAGCCAGTTAATTTCAGCAAAAGGTAAGAAAAATGTAAGAAAATCTGAGGCTCAATTTCAGGAAAAGTTAAGAAAATCGAGGCTCAGGCAAACTAATGATTTTCTTATAGAAGAAACGTGTTATCTAAATGATTATGAGTAGAGGAGTAAAATAATTGTTTTTTAGATGAATTATGCTTAAGATTATCGGATTTAATTTCTGGCAATATGACATTGAGAATTGCTGATATATTGGCAAAATCTTTATAAAAACCCAAGTATTTTGTAAATTGTCTTGTAGAGTGTAATATTGTCAAAGTATAAGGAAGGGAAAAAGAGGAAATTAGAACAAAAGAAGGAAGAGCTTGCCAAAAAGGTATGAGCTATTTGAAGGTGCAAGTAGAAAAAGAGTGATCAACTTCATTATTGCAGTTACAATTATTGGTATATTATGAATATATGTCAAAATTAGCTTGAATGTTATTGATTATTTAAATTATTTATTCAACTTTATTGAGTGTATCAGTGATAGTTACCACATTGCATAAACACAGATAGTGTATGGTTGTATTGGAAGGTTCTCTATGCTTTAATTTAGTATACTAGTCATGTGCTCATCTCATTTTCAATTTTTTATTAGGCCAAACTGGAAAGCAAAGCTGAATTTAGAGAGAAAAACCATGTTGTTCCAGATAGATCAAATGCAGAAAAAGAAGTTGCACTTAGAAGAATAGGGACTAAAGGAGGTATGTCTTACAAGGTTGAGTTTATTATGAATGCAGTTATATTATTTTTGATTTTGCTTTCTAGTTACATCTTTGATTTACTCTTCATTGCTACCTTTGCTGTTAACCATTTTTGTCTCAAATTTGAATGCAAAACAATCAATATTAGTTTTTTATCTCTATTGTTAGTTATTGTTTTTGTTTTGGGAATTGATGGTTATGGAAAGTTTCAAAATTATTGTCATGTTAGGAATTTTTAAATTGAAGGTTGTCTGAAAAGTTGAAACATTGTTTTTTCTTTGGGAAAATTCTGATTTGTACAGAGATTATTTGTTTTTGTGCATTAAGATGATGAAAGGTTATTAAAATCTCCACCAAAAAATTCATTCACTGGTTTTAATGTTATTTTATCCCCAACCTTGCAGCTGTTCATCTTGTATATCATGCTTTAGAGAACCTCCTTCACCTTTAGAGGCACTATTACCCAATTATTTTTTTGGTAATTAGAAAAGCAAGAAATGATCTTAATTTTTATAGATTTTCAAACAATTCAGGGCATAATTTTTATTTCATAGTTGTTAAATTATTCAATGCTGTTACAAAACATCAAAAAGAAATGGAATCAAAATTGAAGAAGGCTCCAACACAAGTGAAAAAAGACAAGGGTATGGTCTTATTGTATATAGATACCTCCCTGCCTGCTCTTGCAGTACTGTAGTTGAAAAGCTGTAGATTTTGTGTAAAATTTTATGAACCGCAAGGGTCTTATCTCTTACAGGAAATAAGACCCTAGAATGGCAAGTAGTGCTACATTGCTATTTGTTTACCCAAGTACCAATGAACCCCCTTGGCCATTTTAATTGTCTTTGTCATATAGTTTGTCCATACTGTACATACCATAAAATCTTCAAATTAGCCACTTGGGGGCTTATTTATTTTTTGGATTTTAGCATAGCGGCTTATTTGAAGGGGCACTTATTTGAGGGGGCCTAAAAATTTTTCCTGGTAGTTGGCCAATTTCCAGCTGAAATTTTTCTACTAAAAATCTATTTCTTTGATGCTACACTTGCAGGTAATAACATGTTTTTACAATGGCAGACAAATTTTTGTTAATTAATGGCTGCTTTATCTTTCTTGGCTCTATAAAGCACTGATAGTCATTCAAATGTGTAAAGTCACACACTTGGGTGGGGCTTTTTGAGGGGGGCTTAGTAACAATTTGTAGCCCTAGGGTGGAGGCTTATTTGAAGGAGGCTTATTCAAGGTGGTTAGTTTGAGGATTTATGGTATACCAATACAGTTCATCTAATGGTGTGTTTTCTAACACGGTAATTTGAAACCTCATCCAGTAGTAGCAGTTGCATTTTTGCTCCTATATTCTGACCAAATACTCAGGCTTGCTGAATTGCTTTGTGGGGCCTGGGGTACTTGAAAACTGAGGCCCCTGATGACATTATTAAAATTTCAAGATAAAAGACAGAAAACTTGGCTCCCCAAAATAGTTTCTCAGTTAATTTTAAAAGTCATGTTACTTGGCTAGGACATATTAAGTGTAGTGAACAATAGTAGATATTAAGGGGGCAAGAGGGAAGTACCCCTCCCCAGCTGCCATTCAGTTGGAAACTTCTGGGTAAATACATGTGCTGAAAAAATCCATGTGCTGGAAAAAGCCTCTGCCCTCCCAGATTTATGTTGAAAAACTGTCACTGATACTAGAAGTGGAATAGATGCCACATAGCTTAGTAAAACTCAATAACTCATAGGAGTGGCTCTCAAGCTCAACTCCTAGATTAGCCCACTCCAATTCCCCTCCTTGGTGCTCCTACCAATAGCTACATTTGATTGTATATCATAGGTGGTCTTTCAAGAAAAGTCAGTGGGGACAGATGTGCTAAATTTGCCAACTATTTGAGATGTAGCCAATTATTAGTTGAGTGCACGTGTTTTCCGCAAGAGAAAAGTTTTTCAAGAAAATTGAGTCTTAGGGGAAACGGTTTTCTTATTAAAATATGTGCATTAAGTCTTTGGTCTACTATTTTTGCTGAGAACTTTACTTTATTTTTGCTGAGATTGGGGGCACTTTACCACCTTGCCCCCCCCAACTCTTGCTGTATACTAGCTGCTGCTGTATACTAGCTGCTTTAGCTCTCTGTCCATGTAATTGATGAGTCTAAATTAAGTTTATAATTTTGAACTAGTGCAACAACAGTTGGAATTCTAGTGTAATAGCTGCACTGCTACGCATTTCATTTTAGTAATTGGTTCTGTTTCAAAATCATCATTTCTTGACATGCTAAAATCCAGCTCTGCATCAAAAGCACCAAGATTAGAAGCAGATTCAAAAAAGAAAGAAAAAACTGAAGAGGTATGTAAATTTGCTACCAAATAGGTCCTTTTAATTTGCTATTCACGGAATGGAGCTCGTAGCATTCGCAGCTCCGTCTTTACTTATTAGCCGTTAATGGAATTCCAATTTTGATATCAACTTATTTTTTAGCCAATTTTATAGCACAAAGTGAGTTATAGTAGGCCTATTTTGAAAGAATTTAAAGCATTTTATACGCTGGATTTCTTTTTTATTGATGAAGTACTCTACTCAGTGGTGATTTCTAGGGGGGATTCAGGGGGCGGAGCCCCCCTTGTTAAAATTTTTGTTCATTATGGGGGGCCTCAGCCCCCCCAAAATTTTTGCATCAATCTTGCTTTTCAAAGCGCATTGACCTTGCTTCCAATGTTTTTTATGGTATTGCTATGATGAATTTCCTCACTACTATATGGCTATTGAGATATTTGTAGATGTTGGCTATATATTATATCACAATTAGACTAATTTATCATGTCTCCATCTTCAAAACTATGGGTGTGGCTGCAAATGGGCCACACCTACTTTCTGACATTGCATCTAGAGCTCCCTTGTGAAAATGTTTTGAAATCACCCCTAAACCTACTGCCCCAAGCCTATTGAAACCTCTGGAAGGATTCCACATTGACCCACATCTATTTCTGTACAATATTTGTCGTGAATACATTGCAGCTTCTTCATCGCAAACCGTTCTTTCCATAGGTTGAGAAAGAAAAGCCATCGTGGAACATTTTACGGGATGATTTCATGATGGGATCGAAAATGAAAGACTGGGACAAAAATGATAATGACGTTGACGATGATGACGAAAAGGTGGCAGCTGTTGACAGCAGCGAAGATGCGGAGGACAGCGAGTAGATGAAATGGATTGGATGTATCGTATACGATGTTGGTGCCCGAAAAGCAGATCTATTCTGTTACAACTTTTTTACGCATGCACCTATCGACACCCCCAAATGTTCACCTTTCTGACATTGTTCCACGCACTCCTCATTTGATATCAAATACACGTCTTTTTTATAGGAAAAAAGTTTGTAAGAAAAAATGAGACTCAAATGGTCAAAATCTTAAGAAAATCACGAGGCTCAATTTCCAAAATTTAGTGTTTTTATTGGCCAAAAATTGATGTTTCTTCCTTATTGCATTCAAAATGTTTGAGATGGAATTCAACTTCTGGTATACAAGATTAATAGCGAAAGTGTAACCCATTTTAGCCAGTGTATTTCATTAAAAGTGAAGAAAAAATTTAAGGAAATCTCAGGCTCAATTTCGGGAAAAGTTAGGAAAATTGAGGCTGAGGCAAAATGATGGTTTTCTTACAAAAAGACGTGTAGACTTTACCTAGATAGAGCATCATTGTAGAATACTCCCTACAATTAAATTAGAGGAATGTATTTTTGGGCATGGACATTTTTTATATCAAAGATGTTGTTTATTTTATTTTATTGTTTTTTGTTGTTGAAAGTAGACAACAATTAAGAAACAGACAGGATGAGTTTCAACCATGAACTTGGAAACACTGGTTTTGCAAGAAAATTTGTGATTAAACTAAAAACGACTTAGCAAAACCGTTAATTTCATGCCTCATAAAACCTGAAAATCCTATGTCTTGCATCACAGTTCCCTGATTTGAGTTGTTATTATTGGAAGCCCAAAAGATTTAAGAAGCAGTTAGGGAACATTCAAGGCTGGATCTGATGAAATATTAAGAAACATCCAAGCGGAGGGCAGAGATTTTGTTTCTTGTAAAAAAACATGTAGTTAATCTGAAATTTTCTTAAAAACATGGCCTCCTTGTCCTGCAATTAATGACTTGGTGCATTTGGTTTTGAATGAAGCCCACAGTTAACGAATATTAAAACGATGGTTTTAAGCGTATTCTATCCCTCCTACTTGTGGAAAATACATGGCCTACCCTTCCCATGTTGGAAATTCCAAGCTTCAACTATTAGCACATCAGAGAAACGTCTTGAATTAGTCTAATATAAGGCATTTCACTGATGTACATAGCTTCCACAACAGGAATACCTAAGTAGGCCTACAAAAATAGGCCAACAAAACGGGGGCATGCCCCATCCCAGACGGTAATATTTTCTATAATAAATAATTTTATTAAGAGACTTCTTACTTGAAAAACAATAAAAGGAATCAGATGGTCCCCCTGGAGTCCAGATCGGGATCCTCCTTGGAGGACATAAAAGCAAATAATCAAAGAAATAAGAGGAAATTCTCCAATATGGATAATTAGTTTTTCTTGTATGATATTGCTTTATTATCATTCGGCCATAATGGGTAATTTTTGTATCCGACCATATCAGGCCGTCGTAGTCATGCAGTATGAATTACTTAATATCTTTAATTGGCCTTTCATTTTAACGTTTGTTGAGTGTTGATGCTAGCCCAGATATATATATATATATATATATATATATATATATATATATATATATATATATATATATATATATAATATATATATATATAATATATATATATTATATATATATATATATTATATATATACAAGGGATTATGGTGTTTTAGACACCAAACCCTCTTCCTTAAAACGATGAAGGTGCCCCTTTCCTAGAAATTGTGAAGCCACCCCAGTAGGAATGAAAATTAGACGTTTGTTGCCGTTTTTAAGTAGATCTGCTTAAAATCTTCATTAAAGTTGAAAATTGAGAAATCCGGAAGATTCCTATAACATGTCTTTGTTTTTAAAGCTGAAGAATACTACTCCAAGCTATATCTTCTCTATAACGTTTTTAGTGTTGGTCGGCTTAGGCCCTGTATATATGGAGAAATAGCCTGGGCTAGCCGAGGCTATTTTTGTGGTGAAGTTATTTTTTATTTCCGTTTATATGAGAGAAAAATAGCATTGGCTTGCCGGGGCTATTTCATTTGGCGCCAAGTTTAGTGGTATGCGCTTGCGCAGTATCTGCAAATTTGTGTCAGTAAAGCGAGGCTGTTCTTGCTCGTGTTTATATGTGAAAAAAATAGCCTCACCAAGCCGAAATATTGGCTTGCACAAGTGATGTATCGGCAGTCAAAATAACCTTTCCTAGGTGATGCTATTTGTAATACACATACAAACACTACCCACTTTTTTACTGACCTGCAAAATTTTAAATTTTGATGGCTTTGGACCTTATATTATTTTTAAATTATTCTTAGTGCCAAATGTGTAGCTTCGCTCGAAAATGGAAGGGTTATATTCAAGTCTTTGCTTATATCTTACTTTAACATAAAGCAAAACAAGAGTGGAATTAGACAATAAATATTGCATCGGTAGCACAAAAGTTAATCTAAAAATAATACACGCTTTTATGTTATAAGAAAGTGTTTTAGCCCAGTAATGAAACTCTCTTAACTTTTTCACGATCCCATTATCAAAACTGTCCCTGCAAAAAATTGTTATTCCCAATGTTTCGCGCATGCACATTAATGGAAAGTGAAAGGCTCCATGTACATGTGAAGTGATGAGATAAATCTTGGTAATTAACAGAATTTAAACTGCTAGAGAACAGCAAACATACCGTACATGAAATTTTATGCACAGATAAATCAAGTCTCTCCCATCGTCGTCTTGTTGCAGATCTTTCGATTGTCTACCGCTATTTTCACGGACATTGCTCTCAGGAAATCAAGACTATTATTCCTGATGCAGCGAGGCGTGTTCGAACTACTAGGAGCTCTACCTATTCACACCCTTTCCATGTTACACTACCTAATCCACGAACTCTAGCTCACAAATCATCTTTCATTCCTAGAACTTCTCAACTGTCGAACTCATTGCCACCCACTACTTTCCTTGAATCCTACAATTTGTCATCTTTTAAATCTAACATCAACAAGCTTGATCTTATCTCCCTCTCTACTTAAACTTCCCCATTTTCTCAGTTTTTCCTTTGTCGGGGCTTTGTTATAGGCCCTACGGCCTTTCCCCGACATTACTTACTAAAAACAAAAACAAAATTTTAAATACATATGCATTGATAAACTTTCTTGGGCATCAAAAAATTCAATACTTTATTTTGAAAACCTTTTTGAGCAGCCGAGTATACTACTTTCTTATAAACCACTTTCTATCAATAAAGAACATGTAATTGGCACGCGTAACTAGAGGAAATACACTAGAGGGCGAGGCAAAAACTGCCTGTACAACCACTTTGGAAGGGCAAGAGCCTCCTTATTTTGTTCTGTAAATCTCCTGGTTAATAATTTTGTTGGGAGGCAAAACCAAGCAAAGTATATCATTTCATGGGGCATGAGCGACCTCGAGAATCTGAGAATAAGCTGCGGAAGAAGAAGAAGATTGCCTCTGCACCCTCATGCAGGCACGTGTCAGATAACACACAAAAATTCTAAGTCTTGATGAAGCTTGAACCGTACATCATTGACTTACTCTTATACTTCAGCGATTACGTTCTTTTCATAAGAATAAAGTTTATAAGGATATAGAGGGTCGGTCAGCATCGCTGAAATTTAGGAATTATTTAAGAATAAAGCGAAGCTCAAAATCAAAACAATTTAAGATTATTGAAGCTCGGAAAACAATTTAGGTAGATTCTGATAAAGAGTGTATCAGCCATGATAGACTTTAGTCTTATAAAAAATTGAGCATCCTATATAAAGGATTCAATATAATGTTTGTAACTTGAATCGAAGTAAACGGTAATAATTTGAAGAACTTCTCTCGTGTGCGTATTGCCTTATATGGCATTGATTGGCACACGTTCATGAAGTGGAAAGTCTAATTTTCCCGCCATTTTCTCAGTAATCGCGCATGCTCAGTTACTTTTCACAAACCATGCAACGCTGGGCCTTTCGACCCTGAAACTCCGAAGAAGTGGTGTGGGAGAATTGCAATTTGGCCAGACGACAAGGGTCACCAAACAGTTAACATATTTCGATAGAGATAAGCAAGTAATAATATAGCAATGTTTCTTCTTGGTTGTTTAAGTGAAACGTGCCATCTTTGTAGAGAGTAATATACTTTTGAAATGGTTCAATATGTAAGGGTATGGCCTGGCCTATCGAGACGTAGTCATTATGTCTTTTGTAAGGGGTTGGGGCACAATAGTTCCATATATACATATATTGCTAAATCAAAATATTAGATATAGCTTACTTTGTGTGACTGCTTTTGTGCGATAGCATTACAATTAATGTGTGGAATGAACATTAACTTTTTCGTAGGCACACCTATATCAATGGCCTAGTTTTTTCACCTTACTAAAAATTTCAGTGTTGTCATAGCTTCGTTACTCTTAGTTATCAATTAACTTTCCCTTCAGGTTCTTGTAGCAATTTTTGGGTATGTTGGTTTTCCCCAGTACCCTCCTCTTTTCTTTTCCATTTCTTTTCTTTTCCTTTAATTTTTCATTCCCACCTTTTCTTTCTCCCTTATTTTTCTCCCTCTTGCCTCTCCAGTTCTCTCCATGTATTATTCTTTTCCTTTCCCGTTTTCTTCTTTCTAAATGATGGAGCTTCCTTCCAAACCACCTTACAGCTTTTTCACATTCCCCCCTCAGATAGGTTCTCTTTCTCCCTCAAGCTGCTAGCATTTCCTTGAACAAACCGCCTCTTTATTTCATCCAGTTATCTCCAGGTTTTCTATTCATGTTTAGACTTAGTAATCAGTCATACCATTGTAGTGTTTCCCAATGCATTACTAGTGAGGAGAATGACATCTACATGGTGAAAATTAGATCATTGGATTAGTATGTCCATGTAGCACACCCCAATTGACTTATACTACTGCTGTTGATGTGTTATTGAGATGATGTTTATCATTTTTATAGAATGCCAAAAGGAAAGAAGCCAGCTTTGGATACAGCTGAGGAGGATGATGATCAAGTTTCTGGAGATATGAATGCTCAAAGTATGTCTTTTCCATAGTTTGTGAGTTTTGTTTTAGTAGCTGATAGGGTGTTATGGCAGCTATGCAACTGGTGTGGACCCGTAACAACAAATGTGTGTCCAGCATACTTCTAGTAGTGCATTTACCAACCATTGAAAGGATAGAAAATTGAGTTCATTAATGAATTGTGGTGGATCATGCACATCTCTGTGTGCTTCAAGTAATGCTTATCTATTTCAGCCCCTTGGTTGTTTGTAGCTGTTTTATATATAGGAAGTATTATTTGCAGTTTCTGACAATTTCCAAATCATTTACAAGTTTTTTGGTTTACTTGATACTGTAAATCCTTGAATTGGCCCCCCAAATAAGCCCCCCTTTGACTAAGCCCCTACCATAAAACAACAAACTGTTGATATGCCCCCTTGAATAAGCCCCCACCTAGCATGTGACTGTACCTATTTGAGATTCTGTTAGTGCTTTAGCAGACTGTGAACAGCAAAGTAGATTTTGAGAGTCTGTTAGTGCTTTAGCAGACTGTGAACATCATAGTAGATTGTGAGATCTGTTAGTGCTTTAGCAGACTGTGAACAGCATAGTAGGCTGTGAGAGTGTTCTGCTTTCCTAGAGCTAGGAAAGAAACAGCAGCCATTAATTAACAAAACTTTGCCTGTACTTCAAGAAACATCCTATTGCTTGTGAGTGTAGCATCAAAGAAATGGTGCTTTAGTAGAAAAATTTCAGCTGGAATGTAACCAACTACCTGGAAAAATTTTTAAGCCCACCCCTTGAATTAGCTGCCCCCCTTTGAATAGCCCCCATGCAAAAATCCAAAATATAAGCCCCAGGGGGCTGATACAAGGATTTAAGGTAATTGTGAAAACTTACCCTGCAACAGTTTGCTTACTAAAGTGTATGTTGAATGTATTCAGCCAGTACAGAAATTTTGTATGCAAGTTTTTTAAATTTAATTTATACCTGTAATATTGGACCTTACCTTTTTAGTTGCTCAATCATTAGCAGCAAATCCTTTGTTACTACAAGCAGTCCAGGACAGATTGAATGGCTTAGTTGGAGCATCATCTGGATACGTTGAGAAGTAAGATTATTTATGATTAGTTTGCCCAATAACTAGATATCATGCTACTATCTCTGTGTACTTTAATTTTGTGCTAGTAAAGCACATTATTGAGAAGTCATGTCACAGGAAGTGCACCTTGATATATGGCAGGGCTCTTATGGTGAGGAAAAATAAAGAAAATGTGTTTTTAAGTACAGTTTAGGAAAGTCAGGAAATTTTTTTGAAACTTAAAGATAGTAAAGAAAAAGTTAGGATTTGTGTCATCCATGTAATAGAGTCTTTGGTGTTTAATAGACTACTCTACAAACTGCAAATGTAGCATACCTAGTACAAACTAGCAATCCTTCTTACAAACTAGCAATCCTTCTTTTGATTGCTTACAAATTACTAATTAAGTATAACAATGATATCATAGTTTTAGAAGATGGGTCAGTTGCATTATTTGTAGCACCAGTTGGTCAGAAAAAATAATATGTATTTCTAAGCTGTAGTCAGAAAAGATGAGGGAGGTGGCATAGTGGTTAGAGTGCATGCCTCCCGTGCAGAAGGTCTACGGCTAAAGTCCAACTTGATGCCTTGAATGAATGCTTGCCCACTGTTCACCCAGCAGCAAATGGGTACCTGGTGGCAACACTGGGGAGATAAAGGCGGCAGGGAAGGGAACTGGCTACCCTACCTCACATGCCAATGGCTCAGCATAAGTGTTCTCTCTAACAGGAACTCCCCTACGTACAAAATTATATGGGACTTCCTTTACCTTTACTTTAGTCAGAAAAGAAAAAAGTCATAAAATAATATTAGGCAGAATGTGTATGAACCCTGTATGAGGCTTTTTGTAATCTTATAAATAGCATATTAACAAGGTTTGCATTTCAAGATTTGAATTGTATTGTATCTGCAAGTGCATATAGTTGTGACAAGAGAGAAGCAAGGAAGCTGTTTTTCCCCACTTTATATAAAATTGTCTAGTAGTTATTATTTGTGGAGACGAAAAGTGGCTCTATATGCACTGGTATTTTACCTGACAATTTTTGTCCCCCAAATTCACTAGTGAATTACAGATTTTTTTATATAAGAAAATTTTGCAAGAAAATGAGGATCAAAAGGCTGAAATCTTAAGAAATTCTATGGAAAATCAAAAGGTTCAAGTATGAAAGTTGAACTTTTTTGCTTGCCAAAAATTTGTATTACCTCATTCTTACATTTAAAATGTTCAGGAAAAAATATAACTTTGAGTTTGCAAGATTAGCAAAGACAGGGTAGCTCTTTTTAGCCAGTGTATTCAAGTCAAAGTTAAGACAATATTAAGAAATCTCAGCCTCAATTTCAGGAAAAGTTAAGAAAATTTAGGCTTAAGCAAAAAGTGGTTTTCTTATATAAAAAAATCATGTATCCCAGTTTGGGAGCTGTTCAATAGGTGCATGATGGTACAAAATTTTTACCACTCCCTCTAGCAACTTTTGTACCAATGTAGAATATCATATGGGATTCATATCCTCTTTATCTATTTTTCCTTCTTTAATCTTAGTTTACCAGAATCAGTTAAAAGACGATTGAATGCCTTGAAAAATATACAGGTATCCTTCATACTTACATAGCTTATGATACACAAATTATTCCATAGACACAAGCTGTATGTATGGTTTACATATCTGATTCTCTCCTGTTTCAGTATTTATGCTTGCTATTTTCTCTACTGGATGGCTATCAGCATCAACATAGAATCTACTTACACACCGAAGGTTTGATATCTGTAGCAGGGGTGCCACCAAATCAGAGAGTGCAAGGAAAATCAGGGTGTTTTATTTTCAATCAAGGAAAATCAGGGGAAAAGAAAGAATTTTTGGGAAAGAGAAAATCAGGGAACTGTAAAGTTTCTTCATTTTTCACTTCAGAGTGGCAACATTCTCTATACTCATCCATGCATCCAGTTGAGTGTGGTAGTTGACAAATTTTACCCTTTTGTGTATCATTCTCTTCTATGCAATCAGTATGCAGTGCAGTTCTGTTTTGCTATGAAGTTAAAAATTTGAATAGCCAAAAATAGGCTCAAGACTCTCCAAAGCCCCATCTGTCACAAGAACTGATAAAATCACACTTGAGAAACATAAGAATATAAGGGAAAATCAGTGGAAATGAGTAGCACTTCAGTGAAAATATCCTAGAAAATCAGGGAACTTTTCCTTATGATAGTAATGGCAACCCTGTTGTAAGTCTTATCAGTGTTTGGTTTGTTGATTTGTTGCAGTGGTATTGGAAGAATTCCATTACTTTTTTTAGGTTGAATGTGCAAGTATTGAGGGAAAGTTTTACAGTGATGTTCATGCTCTTGAGATGAAATATGCAAAGCTATATGAGCCATTGTATTCTAAGGTAGATGGTATTTGTTTTGTTTGTTTTGATTCTAGTGAAGTCTGGTTGTATTATGCACCTAAATTTATATTGCACTGTATTGCACTACAGTTCATTCATTGTATTGTGCCTCTAACTACAGCTTTGTGCACTGTACCAGAGAAATTTACAATATTGCAATACAGTACTAATGCTATTGTATAACTGCAACACTGTACAACATTGCACTTCAACATGTTACAAAACTCTGCAACACCATGCTACAATACCATGCCACACTGGGCTACAGTACTGTACAAGACTCTATTACTGCACTATACAGCATTATACTACAGCACTGTGGAATATTATACAGCAACACTCTGCTACACTGTACTACAACACTGCACAACACTGTGCTACAACACTATACAACGCCATCTACAGCACTGTACAACATTATACAACAACCTTGTGCAGCACTGTAATACATTACTGCACTACAATGCTACACTACAAAGTTGTAAAACATTGTACTATAGCACTGTACAACACTTTGACATTCCACATGCCGGTACAACACTGTACAGTACTATGCTACAACGTGGCTTGTCATGTACCATACTGTGCTAATTATGTGTACAACAAGCAACACTGTACAATACTTAGCCAAATAGTGTACATCACTGAGCTTTTCATATGCAAATCAGCACACAAGATGTTCTTTATTGCAGTTAGGCCCAGTACTACTCTTTCAAAATGAGTTTTGTTACTGAAAATATCAAACTGCATATAAAAAATGGCTGCCGCTATCTAGCCTGTTATGTAAATGTCTGGCTGGACGATGCACCCATACATTTCTTCATTTAAGAGCACAGTGCTGTACTATAGTGCTGTAGTGCAGTGTAGTGTTGTACAGTGTACCAGAGCCTTCAGTAATATTTAGAGTATGCTGCTGATCAAGAATAGCAAGTGGCTATGTTCCATGGAAGGCCATATGTACTATTTTATGTCATTCAAAGTCAAAGTAGAGGGTAGTTTGGGCAGGAGTAGCCATTGATAAATTGGCAGTAGCTCCCTTCTACTGAATGTTCTGTTTGTGGCAGTACAACACAGTGCTTTATTACAGTACTGTGTACAACAAACAACACTGTACAACACTATGCTAATATTTTACCACAGCACGAAAAAGCGGCAACATTCTTTTAACATATTTAAAAGCTTTTTTGTCTGACACTCATCAGAGTATGAAAACGTCGAATAGTGATCTAAAGGTTAACTGAATATATATTCAGATGCGGTTATATTTTGGTTAACCTTACGGTTACTATCCGAGTTTTTCAGAGTCTGATGAGTGTCAGACGAAAAAAGCTTTTACGTATGTTAAAAGAATGTTGCCACTTTCGTGCTGTGGGAAAGTTCTGTAGTACCAACAGATAATGTACATACTATGCTAATAACGTGGCTTGTCACAACAGAGAAAGGCAATTGTAAATGGAGAGCATGAGCCAACTGATGAAGAAGCCAAATGGGTAGAACCAGGGCTGGATGAAGAAAGTGAGAAAGAAGATGAAAAAGCAACAGCAGATGAAGCCAAGGAGGAGGCAAATGAAGAGGACAATGAAAAGAAGGTAAAAAAGGTGGAAAGCCAAACTGATATGCTTGCTGTGAGTCACCTTCAGTGCTTTTCATTCCATTAATATGTATTGCAAGAATTTTTCAAATTTTCTGCTCTCACCTCCTTTTTGAAGGGCAATGCCCCTCACAAAGCACATCAGTCCTCATTAAAAGTAGCTTGTGCCTGTGAGCACAGATATGACAAAAATACACCTGCAGAAAAGGTAGAATGTAGCAGACAGCCAGATGCACATTTGATGAAGAGTCCCACAGAAATCTCAAGTGTGACATTTTGTGCCTGTGACTGACTCTTCCGCAGATTAATAAGCTCTGAAGCTTATACCTGAGAGGTATTACTCCACTCAGATATATATGTGGAAACTCCTTATGAGCTTTTATTTCTACTTTCTCTGAGTATACACTGTTTGCCAAGGCAGTTTAGGATTGGACAAGAGAGCAGAAAATTTTAATTGTCATTTTCATATAGTAATGATTTTATGTCTTTATGTAATGGAGGTATTGGTACATCTAGTTACTGCTTAATAGCTGCCATACATCTTGTTCCACCCAGGGTATCATTTATCATTTTTTTGTGTAAGTGTTCAGTTTTTATTGGATATAGCAATAGGTTTTGAAACCAGAAGGTTTTGACAAACTTTTTGGACCCACTTAATGTTATGCTTGGTAGCCAAGTGGCTATGTAATTACATTGAAATTTACTGCTTGCCTTGGACTTTTCTTAATTGTTTGATGGACATACCACTCTCCACTAATTACTGTTCTCTGATGTTGTACTTTTAATCTTGGCTTCTCTGATAAATATGACCCAGCTTTTGGCAGAACCCTCTAAAAGGGCTGCCAAGAGAAATTAGAGGCCCCAGGGCAAATGAGAAAGACAAGGCCCCTTGCAAGCAAAGCAAGCAGAAAGTTTTCAGTGTCTAAAAATTCACTTTGGAAAATTATTACTAGTTTACTTTGAGGCCCCCCAGACCTTGAGGCAGTGGGTGTTATTAGGCCCCTTGCACCATGAGGCCCTGGGAAAATTTGCCACATGCCCTCCCTTTTGGTGGCCCTGTCATCTAATTTGTAGCTGAAACCTTTGAATGCCAAATAGTTTGGTTCACTGAGTATTTCATGTGCAAATCAGTACATAAAATGTTCTTTATTGCAGTTAGGCCCAGTACTACTCTTTCATGATGAGTTTTGGTGCTGAAAAATATCAAACTGCAAACAAAAAATGGCTGCCGCTATCTAGCCTGTTATATGAATGTCTGGCTGGACGATGCACCCATACATTTCTTCATTTAAGAGCACAGAAAATAGTATAATTCCTATGTAATCATCTGTAGAGTAAAAACTGTTTGGATATATGTTCTACCATTCATGGAAAAATGGCGGTTGATGGTAAGATTGTTTTTTTGGTGTTAGGAGGAGCTAAAAGAGAAAGTGGTTGTGGAAGGTGATCCTAAAGATGAAGGTAATAGAGTTCATTAGTGTGACATCATGAAAATTCTATTTGAAGAATATTTTGAATTTGACTTTATATTCTAAAAAAAACACTTGAAATAGCCTTTATTTACAAATTTCAACTCAAGATTACAGTTTTGGATAAAGTTAGCAAATTTAACGGAATCTTTTACGCAATGTGAGGAGTATAATTTTAGGACCGGTACCAAAATGGTTAGCAGAAATTTTGGTACCAGTCCTAAAATTATTCTCCTCACATTGTGTAAAAGATTCCGTTATGTTTGCTAACTTCATCCAAAATTTCAACTCAAGCTAAAAGCAATGACTAAGATATAGGTAATTAAATGCTTACATAGTTGCTCATCAAATCACTAAATGCTTAGAACCAGGAGAAAAATACAGTGGTTTGTATGACAAATATTTTGCCAACAAATGATCGTAATTCAGTCTATTTTGACAATATTTGTCCAAAATTGTCAGCATATGCCTATATCAAGGTGTAGTCAAAATATATAGATTCTGCAAATAGATTTTTATGATGTCATCACTAATGAACTCTACTGAAGCAATCTGTCCTCATAGCAACTAAACTATTGTTAAATTTTAACAGCTTGAGGTTGTAGTTTACTGACACCAGTTACATATCATATCTGCTTTTTGTATCAGCATTTTTATTTTAATGAGAATGGCAGGATATATCATTGAACATGTATACACGTTTTTTTATAAGAAAATCATTATTTTGCCTGAGCCTCAATTTTCTTAACTTTTCCCGAAATTGAGCCTGAGATTTTCTTAAATTTTTCTTAACTTTTACTGAAATAAACTGGCTAAAATGGTTTACACGTTCGTTATTATTGTTGTATACTTGAATTTGAATCCCATCTTTAACATTTTGAATACAGTAATGACAAAATACCAATTTTTGGCCATAAAAGTCCCTTAATTTTGGAAATTGAGCCTTCTGATTTTCTTAAGATTTTCTTAAGATTTTGACGATTTGAGCCTCATTTTCTTATAAACTGTTTTCTTTTTAAAAAAACGTATTTCCATAAATCATTGATTATGTACATCCACAAAAGCATGAAATTAAGGCACCATTTACAATATACCTGATAGCTATCATTTTACCACAATTTTTCTGTCAGATAGGGGGCACCATTTGCATCATGCCACAGCTATCCGATACAAGATGCTCCTCAAATAAGAGGGCAAGTCACTGCTGTGTAGATGATATGAAAAGCACTTTAAATTGGAATTCTTTTTTAGTCATCATATGTTGTGCAACTCGAAAGGCACAGACGGCCTATGAAAATTTCTACTCATGAATTTGAAGTGAAACAGCATGAAATCCATTATATAAGAACCATCCCCATTTCAGCATCTTTGGGGCTCTTATTTAGGGGGTTCAAGCAATGAAATTTCAGCCTCAAGGTTCTTATAAAAGCAGATTCTATTATGCGGGTTTCTGCTGTAGATGCTTTATTATATATTATTTATATAAATATATGTCAATTTTAACTTAGCAATGTATCCTTTGTTCATTCTTTAGAGGCAGATGGAATTCCAGAATTTTGGTTAACTGCCATGAAAAATGTTGAAACAATTAATGAGATGATTCAGGTGATAATATCTTGTTTCTCAATTGTTTTAATCCTCTGCATCATGACCAACTATCCTTGCAATTCCATACAGCTTGAGAGTGTCGTGCCCATCATCAATGCTGCATCCACCTCTTATTGAACAAGGACTGGATACGAACCCACTTCTCAGCATTTTTATTGACTTGTACAGAAGCCTGGCTGGCTCGTTGTTTTGGAAGATGCAAACCCTTGTATAGAATGTTTAATTTGACTAAATACAACTTCCTTCGTAGCCACATGATGAACCCATTCTTGCACACCTTACGGACATGAAACTGATTTTGAGTGGGAGAAATGAGAATGGTGAGGAAGCCTCAGATGAGGAGCTGGTAAGTTGACTGCGTTGGTTGTCTTTGGGTGTTTTTTGTCATTTTTCTCATGATCGCCAATCTGAACCTGGAAAACAGACCATGTTAACAAAAAGTCAGGGAAAGCCTGGGATAATCAGGGAATTTTCTGTAATTTTTATCGAAGTCAGGGAAAAGTCAGAGGAAAACAAATTGTTTAGTCCATATATCATTTTCATTAACTCTTTCTATTATTGCTCGCAAAGTGGTTGTTCCATTTGTCATCAGTAAATGTGAAGTTTATCACTTTGCATAGTGCTATAGGAAGTATGTGTAAATTACCTATCTATTAGGCTCCATTTTCTTTACCAGTTTTTGTAAGTAATTATGAAATAGGGTCAGGGAAAAATTGTATATATAAGTCAAGGTAAAGTCAGGGAATAGTCAGGGAATTTTGATTCACCTATTGGGTGTGAACCCTGTCCAATGCAATTTCTTCATGTGATTTCTTTAGTACGTATTAGATTAAGGTACAAATCTAGTGAGAAATATCCTTTTTTGCCTCTCTGGTTTTCTTTCGAAATATCACGCTTTACAGTTCATTCATGGTAAAAATACTTGAATATCCATGTAAAGATATTTGTGAAATAGGACTTTAATTCTTAGAGGTGTGAAAATAGTTTCTGTAAGAAGTTATTGTATGCTTACAGGATTTTTCCTGATATTAGTAAGCATGTTATAATTTTCTTAATTGAAGAACGTTGGAACTTTTCACACATTTTCTCATGGTAATTTTCTATGTTAGACTAAGCCGTGGCCTAGCGGCAATGCACTCGACTAAGACCAACATGGTCCTGGGTTCGAGGCCCACTGCATGCCGTTTGTGACGTCAGGAAGGGCATCCAGACCTAAATGCTCGCGCCAGAACTAAAGTCCTCTCAGAGGCACCCTCCAAGCCCCAAGGAATTGGGGGAAACGGAGGTAAAATCGAAAGTCGAGAGAGAGACTAAGTAGTAAAAACTTTTTGTTATTATTTGTAATTAATGTTTTGGTAGTAGTTATACTTTGTCATTCTTTTAATGTAGTATATTATTTTTAGGGTTTTGCTCTCGAGTTTCACTTCAGCCAAAATGATTACTTTACAAATTCGGTAAGCTTTTCTGTTCATTCATAATGATCAATGCCATTCAGTTTTCATCATTTCTTCAATTTTATGATCATTCATTCCATTATTTGCGTATTTAATAAATTATTACTCATTCTTTCTACATGAATATACACTTATACAAATAACATAGTTGAATATTATTTTTTTAGAAATTTTACATATTTTGTCTATTTTCTATTGTTCCTACAACTCATACCTTAAATCAGTGGTTTTCAATCTTTTTGCTGAAGCGGAGTCCTAGGAAAAGATTCCAGTTACTCAAGGAACGTCTGTTCACATATCTGCATAGGAGAATTACAAATTAATGTCGATATAGCATTTGTATATATTCTCGTTAAACCCCTGAACTATACTGGTGGAGCTCTATAGCTCCGCGAGCCCTTGTTGAAAACCACTTCCTTATATCATCTGGAATATACATTCATCGATTAAAATTAACTTTTTTTATAAGAAACATGTCTATAAGAAACATGAAGCTAAAATTAGGCGGAAATTAAGAAAAATTCAAGAAACACAGACAGGCTGAGTTTCCAATAGTACTTCAAAAGAACTATTTTTACAAGAAAATGCTTAATTGAACTAGAAAGAAAATAGGAAGAACATCCATTAAATGCCTCAGAAAAGCTGAATATCCTATTTCTTGCGTCACAGTTGCTTAATCTGGAGATCGTTATTGTCATGAGAAGTCTTAAGAATTTTAGAAAAATTTAATAAACATTTAAAGCTCGATTTAATGAAATATTAAGAAACATCCAGGCTGAAGACTTGGAGTTTGTTTTCTATAACAAAAACGTGTATGTGGGAAATGTAACAGTAATACTAGATTATGTCAGACGCACTTCACCCCTTTCGATTTTCAGTATATCCTATCACCTACGAGCAGTTATAAAGAAAGTCATTTATACGATCACTATACAATCATTTAAATTTAAAAAATATTTAAGAAACATTAAAGGCTGGATTTAATGAATATTAAGAAACACCCAGGTTGAAGCCAGAGAGTTTGTTTCTTATAAAAGAAAAACGCTGATAGAAAAGAAAATGCAATGCTTCAAAGTTATTACTTACACATTCACTTCATTTACTATGTTAGTTAATGAATTCATATAGTTTATAAATCTTGTAGTATTTTCACATTATTTTCTTGTAATGCAATCATCAGCCATGTTCATTTATTGAGTAATACAATATAATACAATACAATATAGTATAATAAAATGTAATTTAACAAGATGTAATATATCATACAGTGCAGTACAATATAATATAATAAATATAATATAATATAATGCAATGTAATATAATACAATATAGGACAATACAGTACAATACAATATAGCGTGATATGATATAATAAAATATAATATAATATAATATACTACAATATATAATATAAACTTTCTTTACTCAAGGCTCAATTCAATTAGGATGATTGCTTTCAATGAGCCCTGCAACTAAGACTAAAAATAAAATCATATTTACAATGAATAAATATCCGAACACTTTAAGAAATTAAAATGACGAAACTTGAAATGCTTTGAATACTTGAAATGGCTTTCCTTGAATAAAATCAATTATGAGCCTTGTATTGTGCTTTGAACGACTGGATTGAAGAGCCTAATTTTACATCATTCTTTGATTGAGGAATTTCCATTATTTACTTTTATGAAAGAAACATTTCTTTGATTGAGCATTTGCATTACTTGGTAGCTTTGATAGTTAGATCAGTCAATGTTGTGACCCTCATAATTATCATAGATCTGCCTTTCCAGGTATTGACAAAGTCATATAAGATGCAGTGTCATCCAGATAGTGATGACCCATTTTCATTTGACGGTACGGAAATAACTGGATGTACAGGGTGTGTCCATATATTTTCGATTTATCTCTAAGTTTTCCTATAGCCGTGACCACACTACACAAACTAACCTAGGTTCGCCCCAGATTTCAACTAACCCAGGTTAGATTTTTTTAGTGCGAACACAACTAACCTAGGTTCGCCCCAGGTTAGTTTAGCCCAGCTGCGGAGGTGGGTTCGACCTAGATTCGCCCCAGGTTAGTTGTGAAAAATGTAGTGTGGCACAACCTTGGACGAACCTAGGTTAGTTTTACACTTGAGGCATGCGCAAGGACGGCTTCAGTTATTTCATCATTACTTTTTGAGTGCTTTTCTGAGTGTAAATTGTGCTTGCGTATGTATAATTATAGATTTACATCGGCAGCGGCACAATGACATTCTTAATTCTTTTCAAAAGCTCAATTCCTCTATATTCTTTCAACTACAGTATCGCAAGCTTTGTTATCATTGCGGTTTTTAGAAAAATAATTGAACTACAAGTGCTAGTACCGTACACGTTGTTCTCCACTATATTTGATTCAGATTTATAACGAGAATTCAGAATAACGTGCCTCCTGTACATGCGTAGATTCTCTTAACCTAGGTTCGCCCAAAGTTTCTGTCCACACTGTAAATTAGGTAACTTCAGTGTGGACAAAACCTGGGTTCGCCCCAGATTAAACTTACCTGGGGCGAACCTAGGTTAGTTTGTGTAGTGTGGGCATGGCATATGTGTCTTCAATTTTGAAAGAACTGGAAAAATTGTATGTACATATGTATGTTTTTACGTACTCTTAATTCCCGAATAAGAAGGGGGCCCGAATAAGCAGGGGGTTGGAAAATCCTCATGATGAAGTAGGCAGGTAGCGTCAAATTAAGTGGGTGGGGAGAGAGAGGGAGGTAGGTTACACCAGCACACATACTAAAGACCCTGACAAGCATCAACGCAAGCAATTAATTTTCGAAATCATGCCGCACATCACTCATTCATCATTAGGGTAACTCAACCACAGTACGAAAGTTTTGCAGGTTTCTCCCAGAAAAATTGAAAGTTTAATAAACAGGGAGCCCTAGTAAGAGTGGGTGTTGGAGGATTTTTTGAAAAAATGAGCAGTGGTGATTTTTTCCACAGTTTCATAAATAAGCTACACCAAAGTGTTGTGTCTTATCTTGCATTTGAAAGCAGAATTTGAATGGATTGTATCTATGTTTGTGCCTGAGTTTGTGGTGCGGTTTAGATTTGATTCATAGATTTCCTTTCTCCCTTCTAGGTGCCATATTGATTGGAAAAAGGGAAAAAATGTGACGCAAAAGACTGTAAAAAAGAAGCAAAAGCACAAAGGTAAGTGAATCATTTTCCTTGAGTTTGTAAAGATGTTGTTTTTCGCTTAATTTGGCCAGTTCTTGTTGTTACCAAAGCAATACAATTAAGAGTTTTAATAGAAGTAGTAACCGAAGTAGCATCATTTGAGCTCCAATGACACGAGTTGAACTTTCGCTATTCTATAAACCATGGGAATATTTATCTTACCCATTTTCGCGTGGCTTTGATTTTATTTTATGATAGCGCAAAGCTAGATATTGAATAGTTTTAGTCCCTTTTTTGATTGCCAAGTCACCTCTCTTCTTCCTTGTATTCTAGGACGTGGCCAGACGAGAACCGTAACAAAAACGGTGAAAAATGATTCATTTTTCAATTTCTTCGATCCACCAGAAGGTAATGTGTTTGTGTTTGGTGTTTGATGTTGTTGTGTTTGATGTTTGATGTTGTTTGTATTTGATCTTTGATGTTTGATGTTGTTTGTGTTTGATGTTGTTGTGTTTGACGTTTGATGTTCGATGTTGTTTGTGTTTGATGTCTGATGTTTGATGTTGTTTGTGTTTGATGTTTGATGTTGTTTGTGTTTGATGTTTGATGTTGTTTGTGTTTGATGTTTGATGTTGTTTGTGTTTGATGTTTGATGTTGTTTGTGTTTGATGTTTGATATTGTTTGTGTTTGATGTTTGATATTGTTTGTGTTTGATGTTTGATATTGTTTGTGTTTGATGTTTGTATTTTTAAAGTCAAATTTTTACGAGATGTTGTAATGACCTTTGGAGTAGCATCGAAGCTGCTGTTTAGAAAGGTCTGTCTAGGCATAGTTTTGCCGTTATATTCCTTGTTAATTCGTGTGCACATGCATATGTACTTCCATCAGTCCATGCCCGGAAAAAATTGGTGCAGGAGCGCCAACTCACACGTGCGCCCTCGTTTGCACGAGTGATTGCTCTTAATAACTTAGAATTGCACGTGCAGTCGAGAGATTTTTGTATCCGAAATACAGAGTGTCCTGTTGCTGCAGCATGTCAAATGCCTCATTTTGCATAAAACAGGATCAAGCAGCGTTTTGAAAGCAAAAGGTGACTGTCGCTAGTGTTACAGTGGCGACAACATTGTTCCTATTTGGCATGTGCAATTGCACGGTTGATAGTAATGTTTACATGGGCGATTTTTTACCCGTGCCGGGGATTTCGCATGTGTATGAACACTCGCAAGTGCGATCGCACGTGTCTCTTGGCATGGACTGCTCCATTTTCATCAGAATTCACTCCTTGCATCTTCAAAGGACCGCTATGCCTTGCCCATGACATACTGGTTTTACAACGGTGCGAGATTGATAATGTTCAACTTGCTTGCCTTCGAGTTTGATTGATACCCGATGTGTTTGTATATTGGACATACATAACTGCTTTATTTTGATCATCATTTAATTGAGTTGCATTGAAGGATTCAATTCATTTAAAGCATGTATCTTATTGTTTCTTTTAGTTGACGGCGAAGAGATGGTATGTCATTCTTATAAATTCAATCAACCCTCTTGCAGTTAGGCCCAGTAAAGCTCTAGTTACATGAGTTTCTTTACTGTTACGTTTCTAAACTGCATAGATCAATTTCAGAGTTTGCCGCTATCCATTCATTCTTTTCCTGGAATTGAAAGGACGAAGCATTCTCACATCCCTATGATTTTATGTCTTATCAATTTTTTTCTCTATACATATAAGAACTTACATTAACCAATTACAACCCAAACAATCTACTTTACACCACTGCTAGGACGATACCAGGGGGTGCAAATATTCGAGGACGATACCACTGGCCCTATCAACTTGTTTATAGTCTGTTGGTACTACAGAACTTTACCACAGCACGAAAAAGCGGCAACATACTTAAAAGCTTTTTTTTCGTCTGACACTCATCAGAGTACGAAAACGTCGGATAATGACCGAAAGGTTACCCGAAATTTATATCCAGATGCTGTTAATGTGTTAGGATGCGTCTAATTGGCCCCAAGTGTGACCAATTAGGACATATTAACATTGTTTACTTGAAGAGTCCCAATGAGAAAACAAACTCTTTGTCAACTTGCTTACCTTACCAAAGATATGATTCCTCTTAGCCTTCTCATCTTCATTATTATCAGTCTTTTTCGTATTTTCATTTTTAACATTTCTGTCTTCATAATTATTGTCATCAATATTGTCACCAATGGCACCTTGGTTGTCCTCTTCATTGTTGTCAACATTGTCATCATCATCCTAGTCTGTATTGCTAATATTGTCGTCATCTTTACCGTCATATTTATCGTCATCTTGTTCGTTGTCATATCCGAAAGCACCACTCTTGCTTTCATGTGCTATGAAAAGGTCTGAAGAAGAGAATGAAGAGCGATGTTGATAAATCTCTGAAGAAGTTCAATGTCATGCATAAAATCCTCATAAGTAATAATTAAGGTGTTGAAATATGCCCGGTGGGGCTGGAAAGACATCTAAACTAACAGTAGTGGGGAGGTGATTATTCGACACTCAAGAGTATGTAGATATGTACATGATTCGTGACAGATACCTGCAATGTACAATACTTGCCAAAAGACCCTGGGACATTTTCAAAAAATTACGAAAAACTATAGCTTTCTCAGCATTTCAACCATCACGCCTTGATGCACCCCCCTTCCCTCTAAAACAATGTTGGTCTGTTCCTGAGACACTTGGCGTTATTGTGCACGAAAAATATTTCCGTTACTGCATGTACTTCGCCCAGTAAACAACATTGTTTAGGGGGAGGAGGGGGGGGGGTGAATGCTCCGTCCAGATTATAAATGTACAAAGTGTCCCAGGACTTTTGACGAGTATTGTAGATGGAAAGATTGCTTCTTATTTTGTTGTTTACAGTCTTATTCTCCAGAAATTAGTCACGTCTGTTATTTTTACACAGGAAGAAGACACAGAAACTTTACTTGCTGCTGATTTTGAAATCGGGCATTTCATGAGAGAGCGACTTATACCAAGGGTAAATCCAATACTTGCATTGCCATAAAATTACTGACTTATGAATACGCAGCTGTTATTTCTTCAAATTCTGGCAAGGATTTACCAGATAGTTTGTTGATATTTGACAGTAAAAGTTTGTCATAGTTGTTTTTTTGGTTCTAAATTCAGAAAGCAGCATCAGTAAGGATTTTATTGACAGAATGGCGACAAGTCAGAAGACATTTAGCACCAGAGCTTTTATTGGGAATCCATGGCTTATACATAGGGACATTTGGATGCTGGAATGATAGTGGACACCATCTGCCATAAGCAAGCAAAGCGAGCCAAGAAATCTAGTCCTTTTTAATTTGATTGGTGTTTCTGTCATGTGATGTATATTACAACGAGCGAGGTAGCATAGTGGTTAGAGCGCATGCCTCCCATGCGGAAGGTCTACGGTTCGAGCCCGACTCGATGCCCTGACTGAACGCTCGCTCACTGCTACCTGGTGGCAACACTGGGGAGCTAAAGGCAGCGAGGAAAGGAACTGGCCACCCCACCTCACCTGCCGATGGCTCAGCATAAGTGTCCTCTCTAACAGGCACTCCCCTATGTACGAAAGTATACGGGACTACCTTTATGTATATTACATGCATTTAGCAATTTTTTCAGATTTAGAATGTTGCATATTGGTTTTCAGGCTGTTCTTTATTTTACTGGTGAAGCCATCGAGGACGATGAGGATGAGGTAATTGCTGCATTTTGTAAATGGAATTGTTGCATAGAGCAAAATACCATAGGAAGATTTCATTGATTGATAAAATCCAACCAATTCAGCCATAGAAATAACATGAACAATCAATATAGAGATTTTGCAGTAATTCTTCCTGCTTTGAAGATATGACATTTAGTGCTTGACTATGTTCATCAAGCAAGACTTTTAAAGCGTTTGCATATCTTTGAGTTTGATTCATGTACCCTTTGTATTCAAGGGTAACCTTAGAAGGAAAACTGTTTTACTTTTTTGTACTTGTTCTCTGTGTTCCGAAGTACCAAAATTATGAACTATCAAAACAGAGATTTTGCATGAATTCTTCCAGCTATGAAAATATAACGTTTAGTGTTTGACTATGTTCATCAAAACAAGACTTTTAAAGAGTTCGCGTATCTTTTAGTGTGATTCATGTACCCATAGCATTCAAGAGTAACCTTGGAAGGAAAATTTGTTTTACTTTTGTGTATTTTGTACGATTTATTCCGAAGTACCAAAATTATCTATTTCGCTTGTGTAACATTTCAACCCGTTTGCCTTTTAGTTCGACGAAACAGGTGATGATGATGATGTAAGTGCCTCTATTATTAACATAGCTTAAACACTTGAACGAGTCGGTTAATTTTGTTGCTTCTTGTTGGTTCCAGTTGCGCCTACTGCTTCTTCTATCATTCAAAAAAAAATTCATATCAATGTATGTGACTACGATTTAAGCTGCTTTCTTGTCTTCAATGGACTTTTTCGCCAGGCTGAAACGCTGCTAGGAAATCGCAGCTGAGTTATAAACTTCAGTAGGGAAGTCACGACCAAAAACATGATTGTGACTGAATTTTCTTTATTGTGACATAACCATACTTAAGAGGTAACCATGTAGAACTAACACGTAGGGAGCCCATGCAATAATTACGTAACACCCAAATCCATCCATTTTGACCACCAACTCACCCCTTGTAATGCATCGTAACAAATCTAGTACCACTCACCCCCGTTGTTACGTAGCATTTCCGGTCTAAAGACCCCCTATCAATGTTTTCGCTATCTGCTCAAGTTTCATAGTACCCATTGCCTCCATGTGACATATGGTCTCTCAATCCTGGTGTGAGAGCATGTAATGTAATGTAATGTAATGTAATGTAATGTAATGTAATGTAATCGATTATTTATACACGAAAAAAATAGCCCTTCAGCAACTAAAATATTACATATGCATATATACACTTTAAATGATATATTAGGAAAAATAAATTTAACAAGCATAATGGCGAGTAATACTAATATTGCTGCTCTTCCAGGGGGTCGTGTCATGAGAAGCATGATATAACAGGGGAATTTCCTTGGCATATAAGATGAAATTTTTGGTACTGTTGCGTAGTCCAGAGACAAGAGACAGAGTGTCTCAACAATGTTTCAGAAAAATAGAGGATACGTGTAAACACAGATAGCATTAGATTTTAAAATAGACCTTGATGTAGTTGCTAGAAAAGATAAATTTCAAAAAAGAATCTCTGTTACATAGCAAAAGTGCTATGGCCCCCACAGCCCCTAAATTTTCGTAACAGTTCACAGCAAAAATGACCATACTCACCCACCCCTCAGGCTTTACGTAATTGTGAATGACACCTAACCTTGTAAAACTAAAGGGTCTTTTGCAGTGGTGATTTCTAAAAATTTTAACAAGGGCGCTCTGGGTGCAACCACACCCATATTTTGGGTGTGACCTAATTGCAACCACACCCATATTTTCAAAGACGCAGATATGATACTTTAGTTTAGTACTAATAAAGTATAATAAACAATTAGAAATGTCTCAATTACCATGTAGCAGTGAATAATTAATCAAAGGAATACAAAGCACTTCAGAAGCAAGGCAATACACTTTGAAAAACAAGGCCAATGCAGGAATTTTTAGGGGAGATGAGCCCTCCAAAATTAAAAGTAATTTCAACAAGGGGTGCTCCGCCCCCCCTGAGCCCCCACTTAAAATCACCCCTGGTCTTTAGTAGCTAAAGTGGCAAAGACATGTGGAACACAAGGTCAGACTTCATCGCTAGGAAGAGAATTCAGTCACAATCATATTGTTTTTGTCATTGCTATCCTACAAAAAGTTTTTTCGCTAGGTGTTGCTTAGTGTTGGAAATGTATTTTAAAATCTACTACGATTTCGTTATTCTTATATTAAATGCCTGTTACATATACAATGGTGTATCGATCATAAGCTCTAATGCATTTATGTAGTTCATGTGAGTTAATTATATCGAGTTATTGCCGTGTTGGACTTGCAGGGAGATGATGAGGAGCTAGACGAAGATGAAGACCCAGATTACAAACCCCCAGTACGTTTGATATTCAGATTTTGAAAAGATTTCTTTTATTTCTCAGTTTATTGATTGATCAGTTGATCGATTGATTGATTAATTGATTAATTGATCAATTGATTAATTGTTTGATCTATTGATTGATTAATCGACTGATGGTTTGACCAGCTGGCTGCTCTATTGTGCTTAATTATAAGGGCGTCATATTGCTTTTTTTGAAATTTTTCGCTCCCTATAGCATCTACCCCATCCAATTTCCACTTGGCACAATCTATTGGGATCATCAGCTCTTCCATTTCCTTTAATGTTGTTGGGATTTTCGTGGTAGGTCATTTTATTATCACCACCCCCCCCCAATTTATGGAAATCTAGAAAAAATGACCATCCCTCCCTGCTTATTCGACCCCTCCACAATTAAGCACAAAAGAGTAATTGATAGAATGTGTCATTCAATCTTATGGGATTATTTGTTATTAACTCTAATTGGCCTGAAATCGATCTATTGTTATCAGATGAGTGATTTAAATGATCATTTTGGCTCAGCAAATCATGCTTTGGCGAGCAGAATGAAAAATATCACATTTGATTATTGATCAGAGCGTTGATTTTATTGATTGACCGATTCTGCATTCATTCATATCGGACTGATATCTCAGTGAATCAGCACATTTTTTAATCAATTTGGCTGCAATGGCATCATCTCGAAACACTCATTTCTCTTCCTTGAAATGTTTTGTTCCATTCTGATGCTAGAGGCACTCGTTAGCTAGACCGTAGCTGCAGAATTCCACATCTTCTGCATCTGTCGTGTGCTAATGTACATTCAGTCTCTTTTTTGGTGATTCAACTTGCCTATGTTGCCTCCAATATTTCCATAGAACACTAAATGTGCACTTCCTCCCAATCTTTTCTAGTATTTTGATATGATTTATGTTGTAAGATATGCTGGAACGAATTTAAGATATGATTGTGAGGGGTATAGGATTATTATGGGCGTTAGCTCCCATGCCCTTAAGATACCTGGAGAATGAAGTAACGCCCTTTTTTCACTTTCGTTATTGTTGTATCTTGAAAATTTTTTTCTGTTATATACGTCTGTTACACACTACATGAAAAAACAAATTACAAAAACGATGCCGCATGGAGTATGCTCTTTTATAGCAACCCTGCAGCCTACACATATAAGAAATCATCCACCCTCTACTCAACCCCTCAAAAGGGGGAGGAAAGGCATTTGATCTTGAAAAGTTGTTTTTGGTTGTAGAAACCGCAGGCCTTATATATTAATAAACAATCCTAGTACCATGAACAATTAATCGCAGAATAAAGACGACGAGAATAAGAGACATGCTTGCATTATTGACTTTTCCACTTACAACATTTCCAGAATTATTTAGACATTACCATGGTATGCGACAAGTCCATACATTTTGAACCCTGATTCCAGGGATCCATCATTAGTGTAATAAACTACCACGAAATGAAAGTTTATACGGAAGTAAATGGTAAAAGAGGGGGAACCCTAGGGAGAAAAAAGCTAAAGGCTAAATCAATGAACCAGAACAATGGGAAGGGTAGACCATGAAATCCATAGTCAAATTAACAGTTAATATTATATTAACAGTATTGTTATATCATTATATATATATATATATATATATATATATATATATATATATATATATATATATATATATATAAACA
>WIPJ01000132.1:490493-502416 GCA_018155075.1 Cassiopea andromeda
ATATATATATATATATATATATATATATATATATATATATATATATATATATATATATATATATATCAACACTTAATATTTTCAAGTTTACCCAATGGTTCGAAAATATTAGATGAACTACCACCGACACCCCCGGCAAATCCGCCTATGAATGAAGATATGGCGTGATTTGTGTTTACGATATGGAGTAATGTTCCCCATAGTACAAACTATTACATTGAACAGGAGAAAATAAGATATTTCGTTTAGATCGTTTAGATAGATTTTAAGCAAAAGTATACAAGATCTTTATTAATCATGAAAATGTTTTGTGACCATCTTTCTTCATGCCTAATGGCTCTGTGAGCTACTAAGATGTACTAAATTTTCCTGTCTTGCTTTTTAGGATACAGAAAAGCCACCAGAATGTAAACAACAATGATGAACGCCACTCCCCTCCGCCCCCCTACGCATTTAGCGCGCGATGTTATTTGGAGAACACCTGGAAGATATGATTTCTGTAGTGTTTAAGCACGTGTGTGTGTGTATATATATATATATATATATATATATATATATATATATATATATATATATATATATATATATATGTTTGTATGATTATATTATTGAAATAGTTTTGTGATGACGTCCCATCGACAGAAGCAACAATACTAGTTCTGTGAATAGTAATCACCCAAGATTGAGCACTTTGTACCAGTTTTTGGGCGACGGCACTTTTTGCAGGACTAAGTAGCCCTCCTAGTGACCACCGTGCGGGTCTCATTTAAGAACCGTATTGAAGAGCCTTTCATATAGGCTTGCATAGACCCACCCACCTTCCAGCTTTAGTTTTACAGCATTTTTGAATGCAAGTTATGCTGGTAATTAAATTATATTTGGTCTACCCATTTCTTAATCTAGCTTATATAATTGTTAAAATATTATACGTAGATTCAGGTGATTTTCAACTTGCGTTATTTGCACTACCATGCCAATGTTTGATGGTTTAAAAAACGACAAGTCTCTTATATGTCAGCTAAGAATTGATGCCGTTTTGTAACTTAATAGTTATGGTCTGATTCACATTTGCTGTTATGTGAATCTACGTGTAGTAATTTTCAAAATCACCATTATTAGTTGCAAATTTATTTCGAACTGCAGTAATATACCCGCATATAAGAAACTGCAAATTCGAGTTTAGTCTGTTCATGTTCTTATGCGATGAGGTCATCCCAGTTATCAGGATGCTGCTTCTTAATACAGGGCCTAAAAATGCCAAGAAAATGACAGTGAACAATACAGCATTAAAGTACTGACAATATAGTTGCCACCCAAAGCTTTGTGATCAAAACACATGTATGAACCTGCCTAGCACTAAATGTATGTACTAGTTTTGGAGCATACATGAATGGGGTTATCTATTTTCCAGTACATAAATGAACCATTACTAAGAACCTATCTGGATTATTAGTCTGAAAAGGTTCCAATTGTTTTGAATCAAGAATTTACAATTTAGGCTGTAGGTTCTTAATATATAAAGTTGCTTTTATGCGGGCTTTTACTGTATCACTATTTTTCATGTGTAAAAATAAGATGAGATTGTTCTTATCTAATGATGGGTGTGTTCCCTTTTCAATAGCTTTCTCTACTCTTCCGTCTCCCCTTTCTACATACATCCAAAGTGGTTTGCCTCCTCGTTGGTAGCATTTTGCTGTTGTTTAATTCTACAGCTATATGTTAAAATATTGAAAATTAAAATTGATGCAGAAAATAGAGTTTATTTTTTTGTAATTTTCTGTTAGTCATAATCAGCGCTTCTACAAATGAACTCTAACGCTAATTTTTTTGTGCTTTTTCCAAGCAAATCAGCAATTAGCTCAACTTCTAGTCCAGGATTAATTTTTTGAAGTAATTGTGAAACTTCACCATTTTATTAAGTCTTTTTTATTGCACAGGGTAGCATTACACTTAATTCTTCTCCAATTATGCAATAATTTGTCTTAGCAATAATGCGTATGCAGAGATTAGTAGATTTTACACTAATTCAAAAGTTGTAATCAATATTTTATTGGGTAGCGATCAACTGCAGCTGTAGTTTTTTATGGGTGCTGAGATGTATTGTTTACTAGCTGCGGAGGGGCATGGATGAAAAGGAGGTCTCGCAACTTGGATACAAAATGGCAGTTAAATTAAGGAGTGATGAAATATGTTTAAACTTAGGCTTTCGCTATGACACCACATAGGTTGGTGGAGCAAGGATATGGCAGAGATACAAGGAGAAAGTTTTAATGTTTCAAAAGATGATGCAGAAATTGAAGTGTTGATTCAACGGGAGTTGGATGCACTTGGAGAGAATGATCTAGATGACATCGATGTAGGCGAAAAAAATTCTGATAACCAAACTGACCTCACGGAGGAAGATTTGCACGGGTCAACGGTGCGTTGAGATACTTTTTGGATATCATATAGACTTGCTTGTACGCACATTTATATTTCAAGTACTCTTTAGCTATAAAATATACCGTTAAAGGGATTCGTAGAGTGGATTAGCAAAAGATTGGATTGCTAGCTTTGTGAATGATTTGGTTTAATTCCCACATTATCTCTCTGTCCAATTTTACTGCTTCTAGGTTGATGTATATGATCACAGTATCAGCCATTATCTTGATTTCATAAAGCGCAATGATAAGAAAATAGATGACAATATCAAAGAAAGTCAGCAACTCATACAAGGAGCACAGAAAGGTATAATACTTTCTCTTCTAGATCCTGGCGCATTCGTTATGCATCTATCATGCTTAGTATCTGTAGCTCCCTTTTCTCTGTTTTAAATTTTTCACATTGGCTATTATTTTCAGTCATTGGCATGCTGGGATATCATTCTTTAGAGGGGCACTTTCATGAGTGAGTTAGACAAGTTCAGACCTAAAACAATTCTCTGCAGTATGTTGAAGTATTACTGTGTCACTTTGGCATCCCAGAAATTTTGCCAAGAGAGGTGCAAGCCCCCTGTCCCCTATGGCCCAGCACACAACTTATTGTATTGTGTTTTTTGTGAATCAGCCTATTTTATTTCTTGTATAAAACTTATGTAAGACTTGGATATTAAATATTCACAGACAAGTCATTTGAAGAAGATATTGTCTTCAAAAAGAAATTGAAGTTTTTGCTAGATGAGGAAGGTGCTGATACTCAAAATGAAGACCTCTTGAAGTTGCGTTCAGAGGTTGTATTGCTATTATTCTTCACAAGAATTGTTGTTGAGTATTTTTCAATGGTGTTGTATATAGTAACGTGATTTTCTTTGGTTTTTCTTATATTTTCATCTTGTGCTTAAAGTGTCCTGTTTTACTGTGCCAATACACAGGAAGCTAAAAGAAGGAAATGATGGTATTGTTTGTTAAATAGAGGTTTTACTTATTTGAAATACTGTAGGTTATTTTGAACCAAGCAATTTGTGTTCAATAGAGACACACCTTAAGGAATTTTATCAAGGATTCTGATACACATCACAATATTTCAGTATGTTTTTACCCTCCAGGCTCTTGCAGATATTGAGAAAGATGATTTGCAACAGTCCAATCTCACTGTTGCTTTGTACCAACCAGGTGATATTGTAATAATTGCTTTTGTTTTGTCTTGACTGGAAAATAATATTATATTTGAAGAAATGTGTCATAGTTGCAAAAGTAGTCATTCACAGGTTGCAGTAATCAAGAGCATTTAGGAGGCTTTTTCCCCAAGCCCACAATCAATGGCAAAGTGCTCACCACTGTTAATGTGCTGGCCATCATATCCTCTCCTCTCATGTATCAAAAAAGTCTCAAAATGATGCTTAGTTGTATATATCATTTCATGTTGTTTGATTTTAAATTATGATGTTTTATCTTATTTCATATACTTGTTATATGTTGAGCGCTACAAAACAAGACCCGAATATGTTCAGGACCAGAGGCAGCTAAACTGGGTTAGAGCAAGGGGGGCTTAGATGTAGAAGCAAATTATGCAATTGGTGTAAATGATAGTGTAGAGCATCTCTATATACAATCTCAGTGAATTAATACCTCCACCTATCACCCAATATAGCCCTTCACCCCACCCACCCCTCACCTGGTAGAGCAGTACTCCAACCCTTCAACTTCTTTGAACCTAATATGTGTGTGTTTATGTGTAGTAAGAGGCAGGTTGAAAAGCTACTAGTAAGGATCTTTAATAATGAGCAAGTCTTGGCGAGAAAGTTTATGTACAACCACATTAGTTTTGAAACATATTTGAAAATTTTGGAGTAACATCAAAACTATGTGTAAATATGTCAAGAACTCATTGTTTGCTTTTTTCCTACAACCATAAGATATTATTGATGAGATTGCAAAGCTGGAAGAAGAGCAGTCTGAAAAATTGAAAGAGCTGCTGCAGCAACAGGAAGAGCAGAAGAGAGCTGAGGATAAGGCAAGAAGTAGAATTATAGAGGAAATTACTGCAGAGGAGAGGGAAGCAGAAAACATAAGCTCACAGAGGATTAAAGACCTTGAGACAGCCTTTAAGAAAGCAGAAGTACAGTATTTCATGACAGTTTATTTCTCATAAAACTTTCCTCCATCATTGAGTTCCACTATTTTCTTAACATCTAAAAGGAATGTTACAGATTTTTTTAAATGCAAGATACACCTCAAATATTGTTACTTTACCTTCCTATGAATAATGAGTAACCCAATTTCCCTGAAAATCAATGTATCCCCTCAGCCATTTTTACTTACACTTGGCTCCTATTTAGCTTTATCCATCAGTGATGCAGCCAGGGTTTGACAAGGGATAGGGGCACTGCAGGCCCAATCCATAGACAGCTTCCCATCTTGCAGGCAGCTTGCACCAGCCATGATTACTTTCTCAATTCATTTCATTTTATTTCTTTATTGGTTATCTACTACTCTCTATCAGCTTACACAAACGTAGTTGACATCTGTCATTATGTTACAATCTAGCATAAATAACAGGGGAAATACTGCACCCACAGGCAGCAAAACATTTTGTCAGACACTGGATGTAACTATAGTGGCCATTGCCATCTGCTGTTGATAAACTTTACTATTTTCAATCTTGTTAGGAAAAAGAGAAGGAACTGTCAAGGACTGATAGCTTTGTTCATATGGAAGAGATTGAGCAGCAGTTTCAGGTAATAATCATCAAAACAACCACTTTCTATCTGATTTTTCTCAAGCTCTCTTTTGATGATGTAGCTTAATAGTCCTAAAGACATTTTCTGAATTCCCCATAAAACTCCAAAGGGTAAGCTGTATGGGTTTACATTCATTTTTAGCAGAGACTCAACTCATTTTATTCACCATCTTGTTGAAGACTATCATACACTGTCTGTCATATTTTCCTGCTGTTTCCTCCGATATTCTTATGGATTTACCATAGAAAACAATGAAAGAAATTGAAATTAAAAGAGAAAATGAAGAGAGAGAATTCCGCATCTTCAAGGCATGTGAATCAAGTATTTATTTAGCTTAAATAGTCTGAGAGCATAGTATTTGATTTTGTATAGTGAATCTGGCACTCTTGATCCTCATGTATATTGAAAACAGCAAAAATGGTAACATACATTAGTGATCTATGAATTGAAATAGTAGACAATGTAATGAGTAAAAGACTGAATGAATAATATATCCAATTCATGATTGAATATGTAAATGAAGTAATCAGTTTTTTATGTAAAAAGAGTATTTGCTAGATCTAGATAAGTTGAATAAACATCTAGGTAGATTGAATAAGAGAAATCTGTTTGCATTTCTTAGGAGAGAATTGAAGAGGAGCGCTTTAAGAAAAGTCAGAAAGCTGCTTTAACAATTCAAAAAGTATACAGAGGATATAAGTATGTCTGTATTTGTTGCTAATGTCTCTTCATTCTGTCTTCCCACCTCATGTGAATAATTGATGGTCTGTTGTGAAAGGAACTGTTGCTTGTGGCAGGTTTTGCAATATTATTATTGCTGAATTTGGCGTTCTATTAAATTGTTTGTCCTTACTGGTAGTCGTACTGTTGAGTTATTAGAGTCTGATAGATTCGAATTAAGGAGAAGAATCCTGTTGGATTATGCAGCTCGAAGTATGTCAGGTGCAGGTTATTGGGTTGTTGAGCATGCCTGCCCTAAAGATTTAAATTATACGACTTATCGCGGATGTGAACTGCATTAAATAATTGTCTCAGATGTAAAGTTTGTGTACAATTAACTTCTTCAATTTGCTTGATCTGTTGCAACATAGTGCTGAATTTTTCAGAAATTGAGTGATAATTCTTGATAGTTTTACTAGCGGTGTGGAGACTTTATATTTTGTTGCATATATATGACTTTATCAATTTATCGATCTAATGATTAATTGAATGATTGGTTGATTGATTGATTGCTTGATCTCAGTGTTAAGTGGGATCATCTATTAATACGATTAGTGATGTCTTCATTCGGTCACTGCCAATAGTACACTTAGTGATAGTTTCTAGACTTGATTGGCGGACTGCTTGAGTTCTGTTTGATAGCTACATGACCAAAGGCGCATTGAACGAAAAAATATGAAAAGGACAGATCTGGAGGGCTGCTTTCATCACTCAAGCCATGGTCAGATTGTCAGTGACTGTTTTGTTGTGAATTCTATCATGGGAAAAAATTGGATACGTCCTTATGCAAAGTTTTAATGTGTTTCGTATGCTTCACTTTGTTATGCTAACTGGCCAATCATAGCTATGCGTAGGCCTATTGAAGTTGTTTATGCTCTTCTAGGAAACAGAGCATCAATTTAACACAGCAGTTAGCATTTTTGCGATCAAAAGGTCAATTGCGTTTGGCCGAGATCTCAGAGTCATTGAGTACTTAGTGATTTATAGAATCAACAAATTCTACCATTGACAGTAAACTAGATATCCCTTTTTGTCATTTTGAAGTCAACCTTCAGAATCCAACCTTTTGTAATTTCAGGACTAGGCAGGCGTATGGTGAAAAGATTGTGGAACTCAGAAGAATTCGGAAAGAAGAAGAGCAAAAGAAGTTGGAAGAAATGTTTAGACATGAAGAACAAAAGCGTAAGGAGGAAAAAGAAAGACAAAAACTGGAAGAAGATAGACGAGAGAAGGAGAGAGTGGAGAGGGAGAGACTAGAAAAAGAAAGAATAGAGGCAGAAAGGATTGAAAAAGAGAGGCTGGAGATGGAGAAGTTGAAACGAGAGAAATTTGAAAAGGAGAAAATTGAAAAAGAGAGGCTGGAAAAGGAGAGACTTGAAAAAGAGAAGCTGGAGAAGGAGAGACTGGAAAAGGAGAGAATTGAAAAAGAGAGACTGGAACAGGAGAGGTTGGAGAAAGAGAGACTGGAAAAGGAGAGAATTGAAAAAGAGAGGCTGGAAAAGGAGAGGATTGAAAAAGAGAGGCTGGAAAAGAAGAGACTGGAACAGGAGAGGCTGGAGAAAGAGAGGCTGGAAAAGGAGAGGATTGAAAAAGAGAGGCTGGAAAAGAAGAGACTGGAACAGGAGAAGCTGGAGAAAGAGAGGCTGGAAAAGGAGAGGATTGAAAAAGAGAAGCTTGAAAAGCAGAGGTCAGAAAGAGAGAGGCTGGAAAAGGAGAAGCTGGAGAAAGAGAGGCTTGAGAAGGAGCAGTTAGAAAGGGAAAGACAAGAGAAAGAAAGGCTTGAAAGTACGAAGCTAGAGAAAGAGAAACTGGAAAGAGAAAAGTTGGAGAAAGGGAGTTTAGGGACAGAGTGGTCAGGGAAAGAAAGACTAGAAAAAGAGAGAATTGAAAAAGTTAGAATGAATGAGGGATGTGACGTAGAGAGACCTAGCAGAGAGAAACTGGAAGACAGGAAGCATGAAAAAGAGGGACTAGAAGATAGTAATATTGATTTGATACAGAATGAAAATATCTGCAAGGAGAAGCTCGAAGAAAGAGTCATTGGTGATTCAGCTAAGAAATCAGAAACTGGATATGAAAGTGAAAGTAAGAAAGAGAACAAGAAAGAGAACAAGAAAGAGCTTGAGGAGAAGAAGTTTGAAAATAATGAATTTGAAAACAAAACAGTAAAGGAAGTGCAAGAAACTGAGAAGGTGGATTTTGATGAGTTACCAAAGCATCTTGAGGACATGAGAAAACAATGGGCTGCAAACCATTCAGTTTACAAGTAGGTTTATGATTATGACTTTAGTTGATGCTGGTATTTTAGATCTCGTCTGGAATCTTTGGAAAAAGGTTGCATTTACTTAAGATAGAATTGTTCACTTTTAGAAAACCTTCGTCAGAAGATCGCTCAAAGAAACCTGTCAAGACCAGATCAAAGATGAGGTATTTCTCCTTAGTATATTCAACAGAGCCTTGTTTATGATGTGAACTGATGGACAGTTGCCCCACCAATTCTCATGTTTGCCCCCTTGCTACATACATTATGTTACAATGTTTTGACTCCCAGTAGATGGTCCTTGCTTTCTGTTTGATGTTTTAATCCAGGGTTTCCTAAGAAATTTTTGAAGAGTAGTCTTAATTGTAAGAATGAAGCCCCTCTTTACATTTCCCCCATAGCTATGATTCCTTAAAAGAAGCCCTGGTTTTCAGTGCTTTTATTGAGCTACTTTTGAGGCTTGTACCCCTTGCCTAAGAGTATTGAAGCATTGCCCAATCAAAAATTTGTTCAATCATCCTCAAATAGATCAAACAGTCATTGCTTTGAAAATAGATTTGCATGGTATTCACCCAAGTAGCTGATCATTTCCTGAAAAATAGTGCAAGAAGCTATCATTTTTAAGCAGTGAATAAATTTTTCTAGGATAATGATTCATTTTCAGATATTTTTTATTAATTCTGTGATTTCATTATTAGATTGAAGAAATCATTGGAGTCTTTTCCAGAACTTGATTCATCTTTGGTATCAAAAACTCTGCCAGAAAATGTCAATTGCCAAACTGTAAGTTATTTGCCAGTAAGCTTTTGATATTTGCATATGTTGTATGATTCCATTCGCATTTTTAGTTTTTCCAGCTAGGATTTCAGTCTTTCATAAATAGCAATTGTTATCCTGACTTTCTTCACTCGGCAGCTTGTTTAAGTTCTTTGCGTATTAGCAACCTCTCACTTGCTCTGTGTTATTGTACATTTTGCAAATTCTCTTTTATCCTATCGTATTACCAATCTTCTTCTTGCTTGTGTTTCTTAATTTTTTCTTTCTCACTTCATGTAACATCTGTTATTAATCAACCAACATGTTCGTGACTTATTTCCATAGCAGTTTTTATTCATACTGCACACCTTTTCTGCTCCCAGAACTTGTGCGAACCTTGCATGGAGCTACTTTTATTCGATAGAATTGCAGTCATTTTCGTCAACAAATTCGCCTTTGTTTAACCTACTGAGAATTACCAAGGTGGGGTCCCAGTGTACTGAAGAAAACAAAGTAACTTTGTGCATAACACCTGTAAGAACCTGAAGCATTCGAATCATGAAAGATGAAAGGATAACTATTAACTGTGTAGATAGACAAATAATTATAATGGATACAAGCATATTTCATCTAGAAGGACAATTTTATCGTATTAGGCAAATGCCTTCATGTTGTTTGGCCTTCGTTAGGGAGGTTTATATTCAGAACGCGTACGAGTTTTCAACTGCGCAACCGATCTACGCATATTGAGAGGGAATCACCTTCAGAGCTCGTACTCGAAGCAGCCGTCCAGTACGAGTTTCGCAGCAAATCTCGCACTGAGCAGAACGAGTTTGGAATTGATAATATTGGCAAAAGTAAATCTGCAGTTCATAAGAACTTGCCTCGATAAAAAGCAGATGTGCAAAGGCAACCTTTTTTTGGAAAAAGAACACAATGTAAAGGCTTATTTAGGAGCAGTTGTTGTGGAACCACTCTGTCATAATAAACTTCTGGAAAGGGTCTAACCATGGAAGGGGACTATGTGGAAAGACTTTCACAGAACGTATATTCCAAAGTTGAGGGAGGGACTAAAGTTATTAAAGTATTTCAGGAATAATCCAACAGCATCCTCACAACTCTGAATGTCATTCTTGTTCAAGCGAATTTCAGACAGCGATTCATCTTCATTCACGATAGCGAAAGTTCAGTAAAAGAAGGCACTGGCTTTCGAGGGATATAGTAATAGCTTCGTGTTTATCTTCAGAGTACAATAGGGCCCTATAGTATCCTACAATTCACTAAACCCTTTGAATATATACGCAGATCTATTGATTTTGATAAATCCCGGAGTCGTTTTGAAGGCGGAGATATCTAAACACACGAATTTGCAGTGTGAGTACGAGTTCGATTGTTGAACTACGCGGGGGGTGAACTCGTACTCGTACTGGATCTAAACCTCCCTAATTTCTTTCAGTATCAGCGAACTACTCTCATTGAATCATTTGATAATTTCGTGAACGTGTTAACAACTATTGTCTCAGTTCTTTAATGAATGTGTGGCTTGCTTTCAACAGTGTCAATGTATTGTTTTGCAAAACCTGGACCGAGTGCGACTTAAAGGGATCGACCAGTTCCCAAAGGTAAAAGTTGTCAAAATGAATAATTGTGGAATCGAGGCAATTGAATGCCTGGAGAATTCGCGCTACTTGAGAAAACTTGATTTATTGGTGAGTTGTTAACTGTTACCCAAGACATCTTTTTCCTAGCATAGTTCTTGTTTTTCTTTTTACCGTGTTTACCCAGATTTTTTTTGAGAAGCTTGAGAGCTGGCCTTCAAAGATTTCTATCCATGTTTTTGCATGCTGGCATTTTGTCCTTGGTGCTAGGTAGTTGTTTGTCCAAATAGTGAATTGTTTACTTTTTTTGTTCTTCTTTAGTTTCAAGTCAATTTCACATTTTGTTTTTCCCTTCAGTCTTTCAGACTCTATCCAATCCTTCACTTATTTCCCAACCTTTTAGTTTTTAAAGCTTCTTTACTATCATCGTTCGAATACTTTTTCTAACCTGTCTTTGGATTAGACTCCTTTGAGTCCATGCAGGGGTTTTTGGCACCTTCAGAAAACAGAAGAAAGTTTTTCTCGTAAGCTCAATTGAACTCTAGTGCCAGAATGATAACGTTTTCTTGTAGCATGTCAGTTTCTCCTCCATAGCAACGTGTCTGTATGTTGTTTGTGCACTTCCTTTAACGATGCTTCCAATGCTCCTTCAGCATTTTTGCATGTGTAGTAGAAGCGCTTCAAAAAACGTAAAAATGGCCTAAGGTAGGCCTCAACTGATTGGTGCAATAAGTTGTTTCCCAATTGCAAATAAACCTATTTATATTCAGCCAAATTTTCTTTTTAGCTAAGCAAAGTTGATTCTGTTAGCCTCTCCTTCAATACAACCTTACGAGAACTATCGCTGCGTGGTAATAATCTATCCTCTACCATTGGGCTGGAGCAGCTTGTCAACATCGAGGTTTTGGATCTGTCATCAAATAAAATCACAAGAATTGGTAAGTATTTTTCAAGGAAGTTGCGTCATACTACTATAGATAAAAGCAGAAATATGAGGTGTAATAGGAGCAATACTCAAGGGACTGTACTCTAGTGAATGCCTTATATAATAAGACACTATAATATGATATATACATCTATGTATATATATATATATATATATAAATATATATATATCTATTTTTATATGATGTATATTTATATATATATATCCTATATTTATTTTATATTTGCTCATTCTATTTGATTCTTTCCTTTAGGCCAAATTTCGTCATGTACACGGCTTCAGTTTCTTGACCTTAGTGAAAATCACCTCATGTCTCTCAAGGTAAAGAATATTTTCTGTTTGGCTCTTTTCCTCATGACATGTTCATCACTTTCTTGAATCGCATGGTTTTATATCCCAGTTGCTGGATACACGTTTCTACATTTAACATTATATATATATATATATATATATATATATATATATATATATATATATATATATAT
>WIPJ01000132.1:530477-548513 GCA_018155075.1 Cassiopea andromeda
TACACTATATATATATATAATGTCTAAATTCTTGGATGTGCACTATTGAATTGGTAAATAAAATTTCTAGAATTTCATTTTCTCTATTGAAAATAGGGGATTTCATAACTCAGCGACAGCTGATCTGATGCTCAAGAGAGCGAAGAAAATGAATGCTGCTACCAGAAAGAAGAACTTGCTCAGCTTAGGTATCTAAAGTTTACTTATGAAACGTATACGATAGATATATAAATTTATTCATTTATCCTCTTGGTATTTGCTAATGCATTAATGGAAATATGTGTGTTTCCACACATATTAATGTATTTATAACGTACATGTGTTTCCACACTTGGTGCTACAGCCTGAAATTTTTCCATATTAGCTGCTGATAAAAGGTATGAGCTGTTTAAAAAACTGCAGGAGGCAAAACCAAACACAACTGTGCATCCTCCATCCAAAAAGAAACCAAATAAAAGAGTGGAGTATTTTTCTGGTATGTATACATGGCTAAATTACAGTGTTTCCAACTCAGCTATCATTATGTTGTGGAAGCAATACTCAAAGTTTTCAAGGTATACTGTTTTAAAAGTACGTGAGATTTGAAAATTGTAGTCCAACAAATAAGGACTACATCATAGAAACTTTTATATAGAATTCCTTCCCTTACTTTAAAATTTTTGTCCATATAGTTTTGGGTTTAGTAATTAGTAGTCAATGTTTAGCGATAAGTGATCAATGATTAGCGATCAATGATCAAAGATTGGCAGTTAATAATCAACAATTAGTGATTGTTGATCAAAGATAAGCGCTTACTGATAGAAGATTAGTGATTAATGATCAAAGATTAGCAATCAGTCATCAAACATTTAATGATTATTGATCAATGATTAGCGATTAATGCGCTTTGATCTGTTTTTTGCTAACTTCTATGATTTTTTGCAGCTCAAAAAGGCAGAGATTCTCAGTTAAGCTTGTCGTCTGTTTCAACGGAGAAAGAGTTGAAGCAAGAGATGACTTACAGGTCAAATGCATTATTTTCACTCCTAGTTATGAGATGTAATGGAAATACCTTATTACTGTAATTCTATTAGGTTGGAAGAAAAAGGTAGGATAAAAACGAAATTAATTCAATGACAAGTTAATAGAATTGTTTTCTTAGCATTCCCTGCTCTTTATTAGAAAACTTTGTAAATCATAAATTTTAATTATAATTTTGTACTTTTTAAGAACTTTTCAAATCTGATTCAATATTTTAAAATGCAAATCTCACCATAATTAGGTAGCATGCATTTGGCAGATTTGGTAAAAACGAAAAACGAAAAAGAGCAATACTTAGGTGTCTTGCAATTTGTTAGTAGATTAGTAGGTCTTGTTGGGGATACGCATCCCTGAAGTTCTTGAACTAAAAGGCATTCCCCAACGGGAATCTAAGAGCTTGTGTAGAAGACGTATTTTCAGTTTTCTTGATTGTGGACAGTGCAAGGGGGATAGTGCATGGTTGGCGCATGGCAATAGATTCCGCAGCCAGTGATTGGTTTTTAACTTCAGAAGCTAAACAATAGATTTTAGTAATGTGGGGAGTCTTCGGTATCCTCAACAAGTCAGAATTAGTCGATGGTTTGCAACGCATGCAGAATATGCAATAAGCTGACCGTATGATGATGGTACTCAGCTTTGCCACTATAAATTGTATGTGTTACATATCAAACTCTGATTCCTTGCACATGTCAATAAGATACTCGCATAATTTTACATATTAATTCGTATATTAGTATACGATTGTATATTGTATATAGTATGTGCCAGCCAAAGTTGTATTGCATATCTAACACCTAATTAGTATATTTAAGGAGAGTATTGTTGCTATTAGTATAATGTATTTTGATAGTCACTATTACCATATAGGTACATTTTTATGCTCTTAACTCTATTTCCTTTTCGATGTGATCGCATTTACGTTTTCAATATTACCTTGTTCTCTCCATAGTTTAGTCACATTAGCTTTTCAAAGTGATCACGTTGCCAGCATTATTTACCACGTGATCTTTTTAATTAGACCACTTTACCTTTCGTTCCAATATAGTATTTTAGATACGTTCTGATTATGTCCAACAGAGCAAAATAACATTATCCAATCTATTTCAGTTGGGTTTGTAACCAGGCTGTGTTGCACACTGAGGAGCATCGTGACATCATTTACGAACAACGACAAAAACACCAACCAGAAAGAAATCGGAAAGCTAGCGATCTTGGAAGTTCCACGAAAAGGTATGCCATTGCTAGATGGACCTGGCCTCATTAGTGTAATCACTTGTACCCATATCGATGTTTACAAACTTGTCATATTTTCAATTGAATTTCAATCAAACTCTTTCAGTTGACACTGAAGATTTAATTCAGAAATTTGTGCGACTGTACTATTTAATGTTCCAGCGTTCTTTTGCTTTGATTTAAAGGCCTGAACGTGTCTCGCTGCCTTACCTGGACCCAACCATCATTGCTGGAAAGAGCCTGCCACTCGTGGTACACTCCATTGCTTTACAGTTTTCATGTTTGCCATCTTCATTCTATTCTCATCTAGAAAGTGCTGGTTTATTTGTTTTAGCTTTTGTTGACCGAAGGAGGAATGTGCTTGATCACATCTCCTGTTGTTTCGTCCTGTCAATCGTCTTGTAATATGGCGCACTCGGGAATTGTTGTCCTTTTTTGAAAAAGTGTTTTAATTAGTTCTACCATGTAGTTGTTGTTATGGTTGTTGTAATTATTCCTTCGTATAAAAGGAACCTTTGTAAGCTCGCTAGACGAGCTGATTGATATCTGCTTTTGAATGATCTTGTTAATCAAATCATAATAAGAGATTTCACCTGGTTATTACTTCAAAATCCATTCTTTTGTCCCTAAATGTAGCGACTTTCTGATTCTCTTAATTGCTTTTTACGTTTTTAGATTGCTTCTCGTGTAGCATCAAATCCAGCTTTGGATTCTGTTTCAAATCAAGCAATAGCTCCTTCAAACGGTAAACCTGCGCCATTTTTATTACATTAATAACATATTTCAATTTTCATTTTTCAAAATCAAATTTCCTCCCCTTCCTTTTCAAGTCGCAGCCGCATGCATGATGCGTTACGTTTTTTGTATCGACATTTGTGCAAAGATTGTCTTCTCGAGGCTCTGAGAGATCCGTTATAATTTGTCAATAGGAAATCTTTGATCATATTTAGGACAGTTAATGCAGCTTCTGGTGTTGAATGCATATGTGTCCCTAGCTGACCATAAATGGACCAACGGCACCCTCATCCACTTTTCCTTTACTATTTGTTCTTTTCCTGTTTTCTGTTTCATGTTTCTTTTTTATTTGAAGAGCTCTTTGAAAGCACAGATGCTAGACACTTTAGCTCTGCTTTGGTATTGTAATGAGTAAGCCTCCTTCTTCCTTATGCAGAGTATAGTCTAATATAAGTACTTTTATCATAGTGCCCGAACCTCACAACGAAAAGTCAAGATCAGCGCCCAATCCATCTCAACGTAGCCCACATGCTTTCACCGCACAGGAGTCCTCTTCTTCACGAAGCTCAAGCTCAGACAGTAGAAGAAGAAAGAGAAGATGATGAAGTAGGTCTATATTTTTCATCTGAGGTTTGATTGCCTGTGGAGGAGGATGACAGCGAGTACCATACTGGCTGTAGCTATGTACGTTATGCTGTGTTTGTGGTCTTTCTCACAGCAAGGCACGTATTTTCAATTTTGGCTGCACCTGGATGTAGAAAAGGTTATGAAATCCAATTGGTTTCTTATGTTGAGTTTCCAAGGATAAGCCTGCAGAGTTCTACAAGCACCCAAACATCTGCAGTTCCTGGTTTTTCCATGGTAAAAGCTGCTTGTCTTTCGAGTTTTGTGCTTCATAAAAGTGATATCGTGTTGAGAAACGAGAGCCCATTCTTGCACAGAAGAAGGACTGACGTTATACTAAGGAGTTTTCATAAAACAGAGAATATATTTGGCATAGGAAAGTATTGTTGTAAATATGCTGTAATTAGTGGTTCATAACAACTAGATTGTATTTTGAAGAATTTTCTTGTTGGTAGCTGCTTTCTTATTTTTGGCATGACATGATATAACACTAAAGAGTCTGGGGCTAAAACTAGCGCCCATACCACTTCCCAACAGACATGCTCAAAGAGTAAAGACTTGATTATAGATTGGGTTGAGATGTGTCCTATAAATACTGTGATTCAATCTAGAGACTGTTTTGCTAGTCCATTTTTTTGCGAAGCGCATAGGATCCAAAACCTAGTTTTACGTGAAAATGGTTAATCGATCTGAAGCTTCCACAGGCTGCCATATCGAATCAACGGCTAAAAATTATGTAGATCTTTTCCATAACCACTCGAATTTGCTGCCTTTCAAATGAAGAAGCTTCCTACATAAGATGCGGGTTACTTGCTTATCCTGGAAGAATCTATATGAAGTTCTCAATGCAGTGAATGCATACCTCACAAATTTCTGGAGTTTCGTACCACACGAAGAACTGCATTAATTGCACAAAAGACAGCCTTGTCTGCAATTGTTAAAAGGGCTCTGAGTCCAGTATAACTCTGAAGATAATAAATCTCGGATGCTGTCTATAGCTTTTGAGGTACAGTGCGGCAAGTGTATCGTGCATAGACAATGAAAATGATAGACTTATTGTTTTTCTTTTCACTTTTTGCTAAGGGAAAGAGGCAATATGAATTTGACCGAAATGCAGACATTCAATTTTGCAACCCTACTTGATAAAGAAAGTCGGTATTCTTGCTAATACACAATTAATTTTAGCATTTTCTTTGATAAGATAGCGGTCCGTTTTCAACGTTGTGCTCTTCTTCGTTTGGCTTTGAAACAGCATGTTAGAAACTGCGCTTGCTCAGCATTTATATATAATAACAGATAACTATATTGAAATTTTAGAAGTAAAGCGATGATTCTCTCGTGAAATTTTCAATAGCGCAGGAGAGAACTCTTTGTTTTACTGTGAGCAGCAGTTCTCTTCTGGTTGCCAAAGCAACGCTAAAGGACTTAAAGCACGACGAAAAATTAGATATCCAAAGATTCAAAAGATCTGCGAATTGGCATCAGTTCACTTTCATCTACGGCCTGAAGTAGCTTTCTCGCAAGTGGTTAGAAATTTCAATTACTTTTATATTGTGCCTTGTTCTTTGAATTGTAATGCTATTAACAAAGTTTTACATAAATAATTGAATATTAATGCCATGAGCTCTTGAAAAAATTAATTTATTACGTCATCTATATGAAAGGAGATAATATGCCTTTCTATTTCTTGTAAGCTGTTATTGACCTAAACACTCCTGGTTGACTTCTTCATTAACGCATTTGCTCAAGCATTCATGAATTTGATCATTATTTCTTTGATTCAGACACTGTTTTATTTACCAATACTGTCTTTATGTTCACCATTATATCATTATCTACATAAGTCCGTTAAATCCACGAAAATGCTCGTCGTTTTCAACGCAGAACTTTCTTAGCCCACGTGGGATGATTTGAAAATGCATTTTTTGGCAGATGTGTACCTGAGCAAGCTGACCGTTTGAGGATCAACTGAGGATTTTGGTTTTAAATTCATCGTTTTGATGCTGAGCAAGGCATTATGACGTCAGTTTGAGTACAGCTGTCCAACTTCTAGTTATGTTACACAAGAATAAGCACTAGCAAATTTGAATCCATTTCAAACAACCTTGCATAGCACCCGCAGCTGACAAAATGTATGGCTTGCTTTGCGAGAATTTTCGAGATATGATTATTAGAAAACATGGCGAAGCTATGTGGATTCGAGTTCGCGAGAATGCGGGTGTCAAAAGTCAGTCTTTCGTCTTGCATAATGTTTACAGCGATGCTGCAATATCTCGTATAGCTCAAGCGTACGCCGAAATTACTTCGAAATCAGTTGATAGTATAATGAAAGAACTCGGGATTTCCTTTGTTGCATTTGTTGAAAAGAATGGATATAACGACCTGCTAAAAGTTCTCGGTCGAAATATGCGAGACTTTCTTAATGGTCTCGACAGTTTACACGAATACCTCAGGTTCAGCTATACCAAACTGAAGCCTCCGTCGTTTTTCGTTGAAATGGAGACAGCGCGTGGAATGATTCTTCACTATAGATCTAAACGCTTGGGATTTCTGCACTACGTAGTTGGACAAATTGAAGAGGTTGGCAGAAAATTTTATAATCTGAATGTTGAAACTGAAGTTTTGGATTATAAATCTGATGAAAATGGCTGTCATGTTATCATGAATCTAATTTTTGATAACAAAGCCTATGCGAAGCAGTTGCAATCTGAAGAAAGCTCCCTTAGCGGATTGTGCCTGAACATTGAGATGTTTTTCGACATTTTTCCCTTTTATATAATGTACAACAAAAGCCTTGCCATCACCGGAGCTGGGGACAGTATCAAAAATGCCTTGCCCAGTGGAGACCTTGTTGGCAAGAAGGTGATAGAATTATTCCATGTTGTGCGGCCAACATTTGAGTTCACATGGAGAAACGTATGTTTATATGCTAAACTTAGATCGTGTTGTTCCTGTTAGAAATATGTGTGATTAGCTACGCTTGTTAGCTTTGCCTTCGTGCAGGTGATGCTCTTAAGTTAGCTGTATCAGCCGTTCATATCTTTATCCCAGAGCTACTCTGCTGTGTTCTAAAATATACTTATCTTGTAATTTACTCCCCGACCACAGACGTCTATCTACTTAGGAATGGTTTACAACACAAGCAGTAGGTCCTTTATACAGGTTTAAAATTAGCTGGATTGTGTGTTCTAAAGCTGATTAGCCATTAAATTCTAGTATACAAGAGCTCAGCGAAATTCCTTTTAGAGTAAATAGTTATACCTTGCCACGCCTTTCTCTCTTTGTTTGCACAGAAATTCAATTTTGACGTGACCCATAAAGCTGATACGATTGCAACGGATAAAACAATACTAACGATTTTATCCCAGTATCACGTAGGAGAATTTTACAGAGTACACTGGATTGAAGTATAGAAGTAATACCTTCTGATCTTGAAAGGGGAGATAGAAGTGCAATTGGGTATACTACAATGAGGTGATTTGGAAGGGAGTAGCATGCAAGGGGATAGACTATAGCATACTAATCTATCTGCGATCCTGTCATATTTTTTGCTCGCCTGTAATTCGTTATCTACCATATATATTCTTCATTATATCCTTCATGCTTAGGTCATCCACACCAATGTGATATTTGAATTGATTGCAAAACCCTCTTTGTATGGCCAGAAGGATATTGAAGGTAGTCAAAATGATACGACTGACGAGTTAAGCAGTAACAAAAATGGCCATAGACTTCACCTGAAAGGTCATATGATGTTTATTCAAGTATTGGAAATGATGCTCTTTCTGTCATCACCAGTGTGAGTTTACTTGATATCCCCTCTTCTCCATGTTCCTTTTTCTTTTCTCCTTCCCTATCTTTATTTCTATCTACCTATCGATCTATTTCTCCATCAATCTTTATTCTCTCTTCTTCGATCTCGCTTTGTTTTTTCGAATCTCTTCTCTCTCACTCACCCATTCACTCACTCGCTCACTCATTCACTCATTTGTTCACTCATTCACTCACTCGCTCACTCATTCACTCGCTCACTCATTCACTCGCTCACTCATTCACTCACTTGCTCACTCACTCGCTCACTCATTCATTCACTCACTCGCTCACTCATTCACTCACTCGCTCACTCGTTCACTCACTCGCTCTCTATCAAGATTGATGTCTATGGTGAGGCATCAATCGAGAAACCATTTCTTTTTTAGATGGGAGCCCTAGACAATTAATGAATTTTACGATCTAGACAACGGCGGATGAAGGGAACACCATAGGCTGCTTGTTTCCTTTTTGTTCCAGGCCATAAATGACATCGTATTTAATTCTTAGCTTCATGGAAATAAAATAACTTTAACTCTTCTTATCTTAACTTCTGTTGTCATTCCAGGCTTGACAGTTTGGAAACTATGCAGAGTATGGGAGTGTATATCAATGATCTAGCGTTGCATGATTCGTCGAGAGACCTAGTGCTACAGTCAGTCCACCAGTCTTTGGAACTCAAACAGATATTAGATAGCGTAAGCAGCCATTAGAATGTTACCTCCTTTACCTCCTATTACATAGGAAAGCATTTGAACTGCGTCCAGGAACATTCAGTGATCTGATCTACGTTTTCTCTAAAACAGATGGAGATCCCAATGAAACTTTGTCTTTGAACTGTTACGAACTGTTTTGGGATAGAATCCACTACACAATGGCTTTGTTGCCAGAGGTCTAGCCATACGTTAACATTTCATTGCAGACAAAACGGAAGGAATGTCCTATTTGTCGGCAAATTGGGATCGAACAAAGCCAGTTTGTTGGCATATTGGGTTTGTGCACCCCATTAACATTTGTCGATGCTTCTGTAGATATGAAATGTATATAAGAGACGATGAACATTGCTCATTGTCAAGTGAAGGAGCATCAGCCTTATTTATTTACTTCTTTCCGGTCTGAGATAATAGAGAGTTTATGCAACACGACGCGTCTGCTCATGACGAGCCAAAGGAGTCTAGAAACTAGCGCGATATTCAGATTCGCGCCAATGCTTGCGAAAGGATGGCGTGACCACGCTCGTTTCTAGACTTCTTTGGCTCGTCGTCAGCAGGCGCGTCGTGTTGCGTAAACTCTCTACTGTACACTGTATTGGGAAACCCTGCCACCGTACAGCGCATATACTTATCATTAATATCTATTTATCTATTTATGATTTCTGTTTATTGCTTACATTTTGTTAATTGCGGCATGCTTTACGACTTCACTTCAGCAGAGCCATGACCTCTGGTAACCTCTGGTAACCTCTGAGGACTTTGCACCACCGAGGAGGTCCCATGTAGGCGATGTACAATACCGCAGTAGTGCATTTATTTAATAATCAAACTGTACTGTATATATGCTATGAGTAATCAAAGTTGAAGTCAGATGGGATTGAGAGTTAAAGAGCAGATACGTTGATTTGGGATGAGATGAAATTGCTATTGAATTGAGAACTGTATTTTCTTCAAAATATTTTCTGGGGTACACTTAGGCAGCGTTTACACGGGGCCGGCCGAATATTTGAGCGGACAAATATTAGGTCAGCCCCGTGTCAACGCTGCCTAAGGTTGCTTGCATAGGCGGCCGAATATTCGCACGTCAAAGTGACCTAATTTGAGGTCGGTTAGCCAGCCCCGTGCGAACGCTGCGCCTAAGTGGACAAATATTTGACCGACCAAATATTCGGTAGGCCCCGTGTAAACGCTACCTTAAAGCAAAAGAGCTAGCAAGACGGGAGAGCCTATATTTCCCACATACCGTATGTAGACGATGCTGTAGCAGAGACTTGCTGTGAAATATCTTACAATTGGCGTTCTGTATTCTGCGGTGAGATGTTTGTTGTGAGCAACATAAAAAGCATCACTACGAAGCTACATATATCAGAGTCGTTGTTGAAAATGGTGCTGTCTATAAAAAAGCTATTTTACGGCAAACCAGGTCATGTCAAGATCTTTCGCGTGACATAGATCACAAATAAGATTGTTTTGCTGATAACGCTTAGAAATAAATGCTAATTAATAATTGAATTGCGATATGTTTCCATGGTACCCAAACATCGTTATCAAGCAAAAGGAGAGATTTTAGAAAATGTGTTTTCTTACTATGGTTATGCTACATATTGAAATGTCATTCATCAAATTTATTAATCCTAGGATTTATTTCCATGCCATACAACCTGTCATTAATTTTACATTGATGTTATCAGAAGCCAAACAATAAGGCTTCCATCATTGTGATACTTACCAGTTCGGGCTGGTTTCCATGTAATCGTAGGCTGCCTGCGATCCATCGGTGATCCATCGTAGATGAGTCTTCCATATAGAAGAAAATTGGTAACCAAGTGGCTTGTAACCAAGAGAAAGATATTTTTAGAAATGTGCGTCAACATTGTGTAGAACGTATTGTTCTTTGAGTTATCTGTTATTGGATGATTCATGTCACGTGGAGTACAACAACTATAGGGCATCGCCGATGCATCGCAGATTAGTGTTCGCAGACGTCTAAACAAGAAAGATAACAGGGAGGAGATATGTAAAGCGAAAACGAGGCACGATAGTTTGCAGTCAGACAGCGGGAGATGAATGTACACGACAGTTGGGTACAAATGTTGCTGTTTACTCTTATTCCTAACATCGCCGTGGCTTTTCTGCAGGGAATCTTTATTTCTGTACGAAGTCGTTGACTGGTCCAGTCATGGTACGCTTAGTAATGCTCAAACTCGTTGCTAACTGTGGGTAAAATAGGCCTAAATATTCCACTCGCAAAAATTCAAATATCATGAGCTGGCAATAGTACCAACACAATTGGACACCAAAATCGTGAGGAATGTCGTCAAAGTTCTACGTGAAGGTTTTGAAGTTTCGTTGACAGGCCAGGTAGGAATTTCTTTTGGCGAAAACCGAAAGAGCGGCTACTTTGGATTCATGAAAAAGCAGCAAAATATACACTTTCGCTAAAATTAAGAATATTTTATTACACAGAATAATATGGTCTGTGGTACCACATTGATAGGAAGAGGGGTGATCCTGCTCTCTAGTAAAGTAAAGTAAAGTAAAGGTAGTCCCTTATACTTCCGTACGTAGCGGAGTGCCTGTTAGAGAGGACACTTATGCTGAGCCATCAGCATGTGAGGTAGGGTGGCCAGTTCCTTTCCTCACCGCCTTTATCTCCCCAGTGTTGCCACTGGGTACCCATTTGCTGCTGAGTGAACAGTGAGCGAGCGTTCAGTTAGGGCATCGAGTCGGGCTCGACCCGTAGACCTTCCGCATGGGAGACTGCGCTCTAACCAGTATGCTACCTCGCTCATTCTGCTCTCTAGAGGCCGGTTTTTTACGGAAAATTAGATTAATCACCAAATTATCGTGCAATTAACAATATACTATTTTCTCACTAAGCAAATTTGATGTTGTCATCTACAATAAGTAAGCTTGCGAAATTAGTATCGGGTAATAAATCGCAGATAACGTACATGTACCATAATGTGTTTTCCGGAAGTTTCATCGAGAGGTCTGGGCCTGTTTTTTTGTAAAGTTTATTTTAAAATTTGCTATTTTCAAGTAGCTATTGCAGTATCTTGTAGCAGCAACCGAAGAGTTTTCTGTGCCTGCTTTTGTGAGCCTTTGTAAATTGAGTACTGTTAGACCATGACCATTTTGCAATGTAACTATTGCGTGCTGTTGCAAGCAGAAATTTTGGCGCGAACCTAGCAATCTGCTGCAAAAGTTTGAAGGCCTAACTTGAGCGACTCATTTAGGCCCGCCATAACTTTCCGTGAGCGGAAGCCATAAACGAGCCTCGTTTTACATATTTTCCCCTGGTTTAAAAGCTATGGAAACCAGCTCTTAGACCGAGGCTAGGACTGGAGTGGTATTTCGGCAAGAAGAGAGAAGTATTGTGAAAGTTTCACTCTTTTATCAGAATATAGTTATAATAATAATGACGCTCAAAAGCGCTCAAATTTAACAATATTTTAAGAATAATGCAAAGCTCAAGCTTCATTAAGGCATAGAATATTTGTGTCGTCGTCGTCGTCGTATAGTGCCTTGTCAGATTCTGACATTGGATGTCACAGCATGATATAAAGTTGCGTTTTCTGCCAACAGAATGATGCCCACTCCTCTCCTGTCTAAGCATTTGCCTAACCACCCAAGAAATGTCTACCTTTGCCTTCCTCTATCTCTATTTCCTTGTACTTTCCCTGTTACCACTTGATACTCAATGCCTCCTTTCCTTACTATGTGTCCCAAGAAGCTACATTGTCTCTTCACTATTTGCTTCATTAACTGTCGTTCAGTCTGGGCTCTTCTCAATACATCTTTGTTCGTGACCTTCTTCATCCAAGAGATATTCATCATCCTCCGTAAAAACCACATTTCTGCCGCTTCGAGCTCTTTGTGTATTCCAGTGTTTCTTGCAGAATAACTTTTGAATTATCGATGAACTGTTTATTTCTCTGTTCCGTATTTTCATTGTCCTTTGATAATCTAAAATCAACAAAGATTTAAATATAGCTCTTTTGATTTTTGGGCTAAGTTACACCTTTCCTACAAAAAAATAATTTAAAAGCAACAGAAAGCTCAAAGCCAACAAAATTTAAAGAAATTAAGGCTCAGTGAAACATTTAGTTTATTATAAAAAAGAGTGCATGTCTTTGTTTATTTTAAGGCAGAATATCAACTTCACACGCCAATAATATATCATGTATGCTTTTTATACGCCCTTCTGAAAGATTATTGACACACACCTCTAAACTTTGCCTAGGAGAAAGTGAAAAGCGCTCAACTGGAAGAAAGCGTGCAATCATTGGAAATGGAGAGAAAGAAAGCTGATGCACTGCTTTACCGAATGATACCAAAACAAATTGCACGAAGATTAAGAGAGGGTGAATCTGCACTAGACACCTGCGAGGTATAGATAGTTCAAATTTTCCACTACGATCTCTGATGTTTTCACAATCAATGGGCCTCCCAATGATTTTATTGATGCAGTTTAATTTATAGCTCTTGCCACGCCCCTGAAGGAAAGACTTACACAAAAGTGTAATGGAAATAAGCCCACAATGTTTTTGAAGTGGGCTTATTTCCATTACACTGTTGCGTAAGTCCTTCCTTCAGGGGCGTGGCAAGAGCTATAAAAGTTGGAGAGGCATACATAAAAATTTGTTGGCCACGCCCTCTACTTCTCTGAAGATTTGCAATTACCCCTCCCCCCACCCATTTTCTCGTCCACTTTAAAGAAATCTCGGGAGCACTACCTTGGCAAGAAGTGTGTGAAATCCAGAAAGAAGCCACGTAGATAAATATATACAAAACTTGATATCATATATAACTATTTACAAACATGACGATTGATAACGTAAACGTAGGTTAAGCGTAAAGCTTGAACGTGTATAGAAGTCGTAAAACGTGAGCTAAACAGAACTGGTTTTGATATGTACAATGCTATATAATTATCAGAACAATAAAATAGTCTCCAGGCTACTGGAGCCATTAGTTCCCAGACCTCAGTATTTGACAAAGTGGAGGGGTGCTTTTGCCCCCCATACCGCCGTGACCACATCCACTGCCTACCTTTAAGTAGAGCTTCTATGCCTACACCCCAAGCACTTCTTTGGAAAGATAGTGGGTACCTAGGTGTCCTTGGGTTTTTATGTATGACATTCGTACATACTTAGAGGTGCGTAGAGAAGCATAGTGGATAAATCTTGATTGGCTGTTTGCCAGCTCCCCATTTTGGAGATCTTCTGCTTTATTGACCAATCAAATGGCCAGCTCGCCAACAGGCAATCAAGATTTGTCCACTATTCTGCGTAGAGGGAGTTTAGTACCCTAGGTATTTTCAACAGTTTTGTTCTGTAGAGAGTACGTACGTAGTCAGTACTTCCTGTTTCTGATGTCATTTTTATACAATACATTTGAATTTCCAGATCCTTGAAGTTCAAGTTTATTTCATTTTTGCTTAAATAACTATACAAATATTCCTACAATGTATTGCAAAACATCCTTTTCTAAAGAGAAAACCTCTTCTGGCAGAAGACTTCCTCTTGAGTGTGTACATTGCAAGTAAAACAGTTTTTATATCCGGGAATTTTTGAAAGGCGTAGTCTGTTTTGGTGTCTTTTTACTTCAAGGTTCTTTTATAAGAAACATGTCTATAACAAACATGAAGCTGAAATTAGGAAAACATTAAGAAATATAGGCAGGTTGAGTTTCAAACATTAACTTACAAAAGCTGTTTTTACTATCAAATTTTTGATCAAACTAGCAAGAAAATAGAATGAACATCCATTAAATGCCTCACAAAACCTGAGCATCCTTTTTTGCACCACGATTGCCTAATTGAAGTTGTTATTGTCATTGGATGATTTTAAATTTAAGAAAAATTTAAAGCTCGATTGGACAAAGCTTTTAGAAACATCCAGGCTGAAACAAGTTAGTTTTTTCTTGTAAAAAAACGTGTATTACTATAAAGACTTTGCTACGCCCTGATTTCATAAATTGCTGAATACTGTTAATCTTCGAATAATCGAATAATCGAATAATCGAGTAATTGCAGTTTTTTTCAACTTGGACCTTTCCTCTTTTTCAGACTTTTGACAATGTGACAATACTTTTTAGTGATGTTGTTGGATTTACGAACATCTGCACTCGAATTTCTCCAATGGACGTTGTTTCTCTCCTCAATTCTATGTACATCAAATTTGATCAACTCAGTGAGCAATATGGAGTTTACAAGGTGCGCCTTTGCTTTGAATATTAAGATTATTAACTCTTCCGGAGTAAAACAAGCTGGTGTATCGTTGATATAGATCAGTAGATACACGTTTTCTTATAAGAAAAAATTTTATAAGAAAATGAAGCTCAAATCGTCAAAATCTTAAAATCGTAAGAAAATCACGAGGCTCAATTTCCAAAATATAGTATTTTTATAGGCCAAAAATCGATATTTCGTCATTATTGTATTCAAAATGTTAAAGATAGAATTCAAATTCAAGTATACAATATTAATAACGAAAGTGTAAACCACTCTAGCCAGTTTATTTCAGTAAAAGTTAAAAAAAATTTGAGAAAATCTCAGGCTCAATTTGGGGAAAAGTTTAGAAAATTGAGGCTCAGGCAAAATAATGATTTTCTTATAAAAAACAACGTGTAGTTGAATGAGTGAGAGTAGAAGTTTGTATGGAATTGAAGAGAAGAAGAGAAAGGGAAAAATGATTGAAGAGTAGGTAGGTAGTTGAAAGCATGAGCAAATTAATTTCCCGAATTTTTTAGTGAATTAATAGACAATGCATAGATATTTTATGTACTATAAGAGTCAACTTTACAGGCCAAATGAAGAGTATAAAAGTCAAAATGAGAAGGAAATCGAATGAAAGGAAACAAAAAAAACAAAGAAATCGAGGAGTGAAAGAGGGATTGAGAAAAAGAGAGAGAAACATGAAGTAACAAAAATTGCAGTAAGATTTAAATGAAAAATGAGTTCCTTGACAGTTAGTTATTCATTGAATTAGCTCATAGTTTGGTTTGTCCAGGTAGAGACAATTGGTGATGGATATATGTTAGCCGGAGGTATTCCAACCCGGACAAAAGAGCATGCTGATAATGTTGCGGACATGGCATTGAAGATGCTTGAGATCATAAAATCCGTAGCAGTCCCTGCCGCAACTGAACCGAGTAAACATTTAGAAATCCGGACCGGTGAGTAGTTATCAATTGTGAAGAAGGTTTTTGTAGCTAACCTTTTTATCAGGAGAATGAAAGAATGAAAGTGTTGAAAGATGAAGTAGAGATGTAGTGAATATGGAATGAATGCATGAAATAATGAAGTAATGAACGAGTGAATGATTGAATGTAAGATTGATTGAATGATGAATGAAAGATTTAAAAAAGTAGTATAATCATGTTTTAACAAAGGAATAAAGGTAGGAATGAATGAATACTTGAATGTTTGAATAAATGTACAGATAGGTGAATGAATGACTGAGTCACTGAATGAATGAATAAATGAATGAGTGAGTGACTGAATGAGTGAATGAATGAATAAATGAATGGATGAATCAATGGATGAATGAATAAATAAATGAATGAATAAGTCACTGAACTAGTGAGTGAATTGCTTAAGTAATGCATTATAGAATGAATTATGAATAAACTTATATAAATGTTGAGCTCAAGTAAATACAGAATGAACAAATTAATGACTTAATGTTTTCATACAGCCAGTAAATGGATGAATGAGTGGATGCACAAATGAATGCACGAATGAGTAAAAGATAAAGAACTTAATGAGCTCATTATGCGCATTCTTTGATATAGAAATAAAGGATTTAAAGATTAGTATGACAACAAATACAGTTAGCATTTTCTTCTTGGTTATCTTGTGATGACAATTCCAGTAAACTAATTTGACACTTCCATTACTGACACAAGTCCGTAGCTAATTTGGACACTACCAATATTGGATGAATACATTTCGACCCAAACTTGGGCCATCTTCAGTGCTGTTATCGTTCAACTAGATCAACATGTTTTAGAATTACAATTCCAGTAGATTCAGTTACTAATTTGACTGAAATAAAGGAAGCTTTCAACTTGTAAATGGATGATGTATTAAATGAATTATTAAATATATTAAATGAATGGTTAAATGTAAATACATCAGTAAATCAATAACGTGGTCGAACCCATAGAATTGGTCGAACCATTATCATCGATGAAGTCAGAAAATAGCAATAGTTTAAAGAAGGAAAGACCATCCAGAAAGCATTTCAAAAACAGCTTTTGGATGTGAGTTGACACTCCACATATTTTAACACCCTCATTTTTGTTTTCTAAATTATCTTCTGTTTCGTTAAGGAATTCATTCTGGGATGGTCGTGGCGGGCGTTGTTGGAATAAAAATGCCGCGTTACTGCCTATTTGGAGAAACCGTGAACATAGCTGCAAGGATGGAGTCAAGCGGATTGGTTTGTTTACTACATCAGTATTCTCTTTACTCTATTTATAATTCAATAAAGTATACTACAATATCATGTAATGTAGTACAAAACAGTAAGACAAATATAGTATGGTATGATATAGTTAATATGATAAAGCAGTATGTAGTGAACATGGGCGTAGGAGGACATCAGAATTTAAGGGGAGGGCTGTAAACCTTCTGTAAACTTTCTGCCCAAATTCCCTATTGTTGTTTTAGAAAATTTGCCCGAGTGAAACAATTTCTGCCCAATTTGGGGGGTTGCAGCCCCCCTGCCCCCGCCCCCTAAGCTTATGATAGTGAAATGTTTTATATTCTAGTGCAATGTAGTTTAAGAAACATGACACCTCATGAAAGTATGCATTTCTCTGTAAATTAATATTTTATTTCATCGGACAGTGATGTGACATCATTGTCACGATTACTTTAAATGGCATAAAACCAAAATTCAAAATTATAAGCAATTTCAAAATTATAGTAATCCAACTCTCGTCAAAAACTCAAACTCAGCTCATAACTTTTCAACCAAACTTCAAAACAGAACGAAAGTGACTTTCGAAATACACGTGAGGAATCCTTTCTGTGCACAATGAACATAGGCCCGTTTATCTATCGGATAGGGGGTAGCATTTGCACCATGCCAAAGCTATCCGGTAGGAGATGCTCCGCAAATAGAAGGAAAGTCATTTCGCTCTGTAGGTGATATGAAAGTTACGCCGTATTGTTGTAACGCTATCCGGTATAGTGTAAATGATCGCCCTATCCGACAGAGATCATTCCATGACGCAACAAGACGATAGAAGCCGATATAGTGTAAATGAGGCCATAATGTGTGCCAAACATACAATATGATATTTTGCTTTTCAGTAGATGATGCATACAAAGTTTTTTGTATAAGAAACAAGCTCTCTGGCTTAAGCCTTGATGTTCTTGGTATTTAGCCAAATTGAACGTTAAATGTTTCTTACATTTTAAAGACTTCCAATGATAATAACAACTCAGAATAGGCAACTGGAATGCAAGGGAAAGGATGCTCCGGTGTTGTGAGGCATGTCATGGATGTTGTTTCTGTTTTACTATCCCGTTTAATCAAACATTTTCTTGCAAAAACAGTTCTATAAGGTTATAGTTTGAAACTCAACCTGCTCTTGCTCCCTAAATGTTTCTTAATTTTTACCTAACTTCAGCCTCATGCTTCTTATAGGCATGTTTCTTGTAAATAAATCGTGTATAATGACAGCGATTGGTAGACGTATTTCATGATATTCGACTGCATCTAGCGATCTTTTGCTATTTTCATTATAGCCAAATGCATGCCACATCAGCCAAGCAACTCTTGAAGCACTAACGACTGGCAGATACCACATTAAACCGCGAGGAACCTTTGAGGTCCAGGTATCAACAAGTCTATGCATAGATGTATATAAATAAATAAATATA
>WIPJ01000132.1:550517-575622 GCA_018155075.1 Cassiopea andromeda
TGTGTGTGTGTGTGTGTGTGTGTGTGTGCTTATATTTGTAAGATAGATATGATATGAAACACCTGCTTTACGAACATGCTCCCTTAGAAGGAGATATGAATATTGAGAAGAAGAGCGTCATTTTGTGTTCTGAAGGTATTAGATGACTCTGATGAGAGTTTTTCTACATAGGCTTAGTATTAGCATGGGCCTGTGCTCTTCAAGCTGACTATGCTTTTAAGTTCGTTAATTTGTATAAATCGTGATGTGACTATGTCTGCTTATATGTTATTTTCCCATGTGAACTTGTTATTTTGTGGGTAGCAAGAACATCTGGATATTTTCCACGAGATTCCCAGCTTGTCTGCAGCTGTAAGAACTGTAGAATACATCAGGAGATCTCACACTTCTATGCAATTGACTTTGGAAATCCGTTAAGCCTGCCCATACCTGTACTTATAGTCTAGCAAAATGCAAAACTTGATTGTGTTAAAACTAAATGATTAATGGATCGTCAGCTGTTTTCGCAAATATGATTACTTCATGCATATCAACTGTTTGAATATGCAAGAAGTATTGTTCACTAGAGTTTACCTGCTTTAGTACCAGGGGTGACTTCTAGGGGGGGTTCAGGAGGGCGGAGCCCCCCTTGTTAAAATTACTGTTCATTTTAGGGGGCTCAGCCCCCCTAAAAATTCTTGCATTAGCCTTGCTCTTCAAAGTGTACTGACCTTGCTTCTAAAGCGTTGTGTATTGCAATAGTTGATTATCCACTTCTATATCGTAATAGGCATTTCTAATTGTTTATGATACTTCATTAGTACTAAACTATCGTATCATATCTGCGTCTTTGAAAATATGGGCGTGGTTGCAGCTAGGTCACACCCAAGATATGGGCGTGGTTGCACCTAGAGCCCTCTTTGTTAAAATGTTTATTATTAGGATTAAATTGTTAAAATGTTTAGGATTTTGGACATTATTTGGACAATTTAGGAGTATAAGAAAAATTTTATAGGAAACATAAGGCTGCAATTAGGCAAAAATTAAGAAGCATTTCAGAAATATATGCAGGCTGAGTTTCAAATAACGCCTTGCAAAAACTGTTACTAGCATGTTTTTGATCAAGTTAACTAGAAAATAGAATGAACATCCATTACATCCCTCACAAATACAAATCCTGAGCATCCTTTTTCTTGCATGACAAATGCCTAATCTGTTATTGTCGTTACTAGTGTTAAAAATTTAAGAAACATTTAAGGCTGGATTTGACGAAATATTAAGAAACATCCAGGCTGAAGTCAAAGAGTTTGTTTCTTATAAAAACACGTGTCTGGAGAAAAATCCGGAATATCCGAAAATCCGGAACATTCTATATCCGGATTATACTATGCATGATTATCCGGTTGTATATATTTATTGCTTGAAGTCTTGCTAGACCATCAATTCCTTAGTATTTTGTGGACTTTTTCGCATTGAATTATTAATGTATTAATTTCCATCTCGTTATTTTCAGCAAGGAAATTTCATAAGAACGCATTGGATTCTGGGTAAGACAGGTGATAGTTATGTCACTGAAGGACCAGCTGATGAGCTGTGTCTAGAGCCAATTAGACGACCACTGTCACGTGGTCATCCAAGCTCAAGCCCGATATATGTATCTGCTTCGCAGAGGATCATTTCAAGGCAGTGCACAGTTGCAAGCAACAGCGATTCCGACCTAGCTGCTTCGCCTACTAACATGATTTCACAATTTACATTTGAGGTAAATTACTGTCATGATTTTGTGCCTTGTATAGTTAACCTTTATTTTATCCAGCGTTTCTCAAATAGTGAGGCACCCCCCTCAATGGGGGCGATTCAGTGCTGAAGGGGGCGCGTTATTCACTTTCTATAGATAATGGTCATACTTATAGCGAATGGGGGACACCAAATGTTTTCTCCTTCCATAGGGGGCTTGGAGAAAGTAATTGGGAACTACTGGTTTTGTCTTTTGTAGAAGCTTGCCTCGATATTTCCAACTTGATTACAAGCAAATTATGTTAGATATTTTATTAGTAATGTCATCCTCTTTGATCTCAGCAAGCAATACCTTGAAGATAAAATTTGACTGAATTTAAATCACCCTGAAAATTCTGAGTCGTTAAAAATGTTTTGAAATTATTTCAAATTTCATCTGTCATTTTTGCTGCTCCGTTCTTTTAAACAAATAGATGACATTGATATAAAGCCGGAGGGGCTCAAGGGGGCCTAAGCTCTCCTTGTTATTTTTCCTTTACTTTTAGGGGCTGTAGCCCCCTAATTATAATAAAATTATTGCAAAAATGATACGGCAGGGAAATGAAATAGTCTTCTACGCAATATTTTCTTTTCATATGTTCATAACATAGGCTAATACATGTTTTTTTCAAGAAACATGTCTATAAGAAACACGAGGCTGAAATTAGGCAAAAATTATGAAGCATTTAAGAAACATAGGCAGGCTGAGTTTTAAATAATAACTTGCAAAAAACTGCTTTTACTAATAAATTTTTATCAAACTAGCAAGAAAATAGAATGAGCATCGATTACATGCTTCACAAAACCTGGACATCCTTTTTCTTGCATCACAATTGCCTAATCTGGGTTGTTATTATTATTGGAAGTCTTTGAATGTAAGAAACATTTAAGGCTGGATGTGACTAAATATTCAGAATCATCCAGGCGGAAGTTAAAGAGTTTTTTCTTATAAAAAAACGTGCATTTCACTTCTGGTTGTACACACTCAATTTACAACAAAAATAACAGCAATGACACAAATGACCGGCCTACCCTGGCTGACCCCCCTCCCCCCTAATAATTAATTTAGCTCTACACCACTGGAAATTGAAATGAACTCAGTAAGACTCTAGGACACGTGATAGACCATTACGTCATCTTTATCATGATTGGTCAATGCTCTTGTTTGGGCGGGTGGGCAAAGTAAGCGAATTGACCAATCATGATAAAGATGACGCAGTGGTCTGTCACGTGTTCTAGAGTCTTGTTGAATCTGCCATGATTATTGATATAATATATGACTATGTAATGTATATTTCATAATAGATACTAACTTTCATCTAAAATATCAGCAAGGGTGTGACAGACAACCGTCCTTATGCAGAGTCTATCAACGATGCACAAGATATTGAATTTGACAACTTTTTCCTAGGACAGTATCATTGATACGCTTCTTCAGGATATTAGATGAAGGCTAACCGCTGAAACTGGAAACTTATTTTTTGTAGTTTAAGGTAGTTAACCCCCCTGGAGAAAAACTTTTTTGATATTTGTACCATAAAAGTGAAACTTGAGATTTGGAAACATCTGAGTTGGGGGACTATTAGGAGCAAAATACTAGGGAAGAAACAACGGAAGATGCGTTGCTAAGGACGTTGCTAGGGAGATTTTTAGTGGTGGCTTTGGAAAATCCCTAGATTTTCAAAGCAATAGCTCAGTTTTGGCTCAACTATGTCCATCGTCTGATACCTGCTATATGGAAGTGTTGTTATGTAAGCTTTCAAAATTTTCATAAAAAAACAGTTTTTTGATGTGATGAGAGGGTTAACTACCTTAAAATGAATTATATTGAGGATGATAGGTAAGGGTACTATTACTTCCTGATACAGTTCGTTGCATTTTCTAGGAAATTGAACACTATATCAGAGAAAATGACTTAGAGCTATTCTCGGATAGCAATGCGTCCCCAAATACGGCGGAGGAATTAAAATTCGACAGCGATGCTAACTTTTCAAGTTGTGTGACTTCACCAAGTATTTGTGCAAATTCAAATTATTCCACGCAGTTCACAAAAGAGCAGGTTACACCTGACGTGGAGAACCAACCAGAGAGAAACAATGAGATTGAAAACGTAGTTGTTGATGCAAACGACAATAGCAACTTAGAAAAGACGCATAGCAAGCGAAAGCGTAGGAACAATGTACATAAAAAATGTATTTTATTGTAGTTTGTAACTCTAAATCCAAATACTGGCTAGCCTTTCGACATATAAGTATCCAAAAGTGATTTATACGGGGTTCTTGGGGGTTGAGACTACCTACAGGGTTCTTGGGTGTTGAATACATTGTTTATTTGGGTACAACGCCCCTCATATTTTGTATTTTCCTTGCTTTTCATTTTATTTTGTATTGTATTGCTATAATGAATTCTGTTCGTTTTTATGGTTATTGAGATCTTTCTAATGGTTGATTACGCGATATGCTGATGCCATAAATTAGCGTCTCAATATATTTGAAATTATCAGCTTGGTTACAACTTAGCCAACATCTTTTTATGACGCTGCACCTAAAGCCCCCCTTTATTGAGAGTCTTAGAAATAATTTATTGCACTTTCATCAACAGGCACCCCAGAGCTGGGGGTGGGGACTACAGCCCCTCCCACTTTTTGCTAGTATATGATATCGTACAATAAATAGCCTGTCTCATCTAGGATAAAATATATCTTGATATGTTACAGAGGGGTTTTCTTGCAATCTAAGGGCGTGGTTTTGAATTTTTAAGAGGCTCCGTCCCTGAACTCCAATTCCACTCTCAAAAAGGACTTCGCTACTCGCTCCCGGTCCTCTCATTCAATATTTTCCGGTGCCCCTGTCCAATGATGGATACCAAATGTGACGCAAGGTAAACTGAGTAGAACTCTCTTGGCGAAAACTGTTAGAGAACTGCTGAATGGGGTTGGAAGCAAAAATCTCCTCTTGAGCGAACTCAGAATTGACTTAGTATTGCTACCTTTTAAGACTTTTCATTTTAGGGACCATGTTTTAATGCTTTCAAAACTTCTGCTAGATATTAGTTCCAGCAATGCTAGTTACAATAATCTTCCATCATCAATAATGTTATTAATTTGTTTACTCGTGTGTCAGCGGTTTAATTCTATCATATCTTGGATCCAACCAATACCAACCAATTCTATCAAACCAACCAAATCTTGAGCTTGATCACATAAAACGGCGGATGTTTCAGTTTAGGATAAATCCAAACCTGTACCTCCACTAGAATTAGAGCGTGGCGGGACTAAACTACTGAATCACCCTATTTTCGTTTTACCAACATACTAACCACCGTGTACGCAATACCAACTATTTAGTCATGTGCAATAACGTATAGATAGATAGATAGATAGATAGATAGATAGATAGATAGATAGACAGACAGACAGACAGACAGACAGACAGACAGACAGACAGACAGACAGACAGACAGACAGACAGACAGACAGACAGACAGATAGATAGATAGATAGATAGATAAAGAGGTAGAGCTAAACATGCTATATGTTAAAATGACTTGCAGAAAGCCCTAATATTAGCAATTTAAAGAAAAGCATGGGCCACTTCTCTCGCATACATGAAGTAAATCTAACTTTTATGTTTTGTTTTGATATCTATAATATGTTATAGTATCTGTAATACTTTAAACTACAGTTTCTCTTTATGCTTCGAGAATTGGAATGGTATACTTGAAGCCTTATATATTGGATGATATTTGCATTCTAAATTAGAAAAAATTGCTTTATTTATTCATGTAGAATTTCTTTAATGTTGACAAAACAAATATAAATATATCTAAAAATAATATCAGCAAAGTATTAGTTTTAGCTGTATTATTTTAGGCCAACAAAGTAAAATAAGGATATACAGTATATTTACTTTAAGAAAAAAGAAGAATCTTAAAAGATCCTAGTCCATAAATAAAAACTGCACAATCTGCAGATGCAAGTACGTCCTTTCTATGATTTTACTTTCTATTTGAAATTAGGTAATGTGTCAGACTCCTTAATTTCCTCAAGTAATGAGGCCCATTAATTGTGACCTGTGTTCTGAATATTTTGAATTTCATACTTTGTAATATTTTTCATAAATATTGGATTTAGATTATTTCTTGTTTTGAAAACTTCAACCAATAGCAATTGCAGATTGTGCTAATGAATGGTCACATATTTTTCTTCCAGTTTTTCTAGCTTTGATTTACTGCTAAGATGTTGTCCTTCTTTTACACAGTTATTAATACTTATGCAGCTTTTTTACAATTTCTGAAGCCTAAAGTTATTAGGGACGAGTTTCAATTTATTCATTCATCCAACAAATGCAAACTAACACTTTTATATACAAAAATGAACAACAACAATTAACAACATTAATTGTAACAATATCAAATGCATATAACGATGATACAACGGAGTGAGATATTATTAATGTAAGTTTTCAGATTAGCTCTGACTTGTGAATTAGATTGTGAAACTCGAAAAGAGATTTGGATATTGTTCCATAATTGTGGTAGCAATGTCCCTAGCTATATATGACCTTCGCTCAAGGCGACACATACAGTAGTTGTGTTTCTATGCTACCTATATAGATAAACTCTTTCTACCTGGCGATTTTCATATGCTAGAGTTATACACGTTTTTTATAAGAAAATTGCTATTTGGCCTGAGCCTCAACTTTCTTAACTTTTCCTGAAACTGAGCCTGACATTTTCTTAAACTTTTCTTAACTTTTACTGAAATAAACTGGCTAAATTGGCTTACACTTTCGTTATTAATATTGCATACTTGAATTTGAATCCCATCTTTACCATATTCAATGCAGTAACAACGAAATATTGATTTTTGGCCAATAAAAAGATTAAATTTTTGACATTGAGCCTCTTGATTTTCCTAAGATTTTCTTAAGCTTTTGACCATTTGAACCTCATTATCTTATAAACCTTTTTCTTATAAAAAAACGTGTAAATAAAGTACACGTTTTTTATAAGAAAGTGGTTTATAAGAAAGTAGTATTCAGCTGCTCAAAAAATTAAAAAAGCTCAGCATTGGAATTTTGAAACTTTAGAAAGCTTAAGTGTTTATGTATTTAAAATTCGATTTATCTGTGCACAAAATGTCATGTATGTCATATTGGATACCCTCTAACACCAAGAGATGCACTACCATTATAACTCCATTTACTTTCTAAGATTTTATAAGATTCAAAAAATTTTGCTAAGAATGTTTTGACACTGAATCGTGTAATCTTAGAAGCATGATCATTAGCCAGATTGAAGACTTTCAATAGTGTACGGGGGATTTGCTTCGTAGTCTAGAAATTGTGTGGCTGCAGGTAGTTTGAATAGGGATTTGTTCGGTTGAGTAATGCATGCATGGGTGAAGTCGTATTAAATAGTATTGCTAGAAGAATTTTGCCCGGCTGGAATAATAATTTCACAAGAATTGGGCTGCTGCAACCGCAGCTGACAGCTGATGTGCGCGGGGGAGAAACACCCCACGCAGGGCGAAAATTCCAATCTGGATGATTAGTGGCTTCGTAGACAAAAGACATAATATCATCTAGCTTCAGTAGTTTAGAAGATTTGAATATGGGGCTAGAGTGGGAATATAGAGGTTCAAAATTTATTCATTTTGCTATCTATTTTCTGGAAACGGAACAATGCTAGTTTTGAGCGTCCCACTTACCCCCTCCCCAATTTAAAAACGCGTCATTGGGAGAGTGGGCACTAGCTACCATTTGGCGCGAAGCTCTCATATTTATGCGTGTTTTGGACAACAATCGAAATGGAGGAAGACTCATTAGCATTTGCAGAAATACTGGAAGAGTTGGCCACATCGAAGTCTGAAGATATCAAAAAATGCAGCAAAAATACACTTGCGGCAAGAGTTATTTCATTTAAAAAACAAATAAGCTTGAATTGTGTAAGCGCACATGCAGGAGGCCTTAGTGCAATTGTGCAAGGTCTTGAAGAGGTGTTAGGCGAAGTATCAATTTGTAATGACAACTATTTGCTTTTTGTGAGTAGAGAAGTTGCTGATACATCAGATGATATCGATCTTAGTAGCAGTGATCACATGAATGAGAGTGAACAACTATCAGAGCTTCAGATTTCGAAAGAAAACAACCGACAATGTACCAACAAAGTTGATTTGTCTACAGACTTGCTGGTCAAAGCGGGGCCTAACATTGGGTCTTCTGTTCAATTCATAACTGGGAAGTCTCCATTGCAGTCTGCTAGTGCTGTATCCTCTGTTCAAAAAGTGAAGACAGAGCTTTTAACTGCACTTGCATTGAAAGACGCACGATATATGGTCTCAGTTTTTGTTCAGAGTGTCATTAAGTTGAGGAGCAAGCTAGTGAATGGAAGTAATGCCAAAGATGTTGTTCTACCATTGCTCCTGATAAAGTGTAGAAGTGAAAAGCCTCAGAATATTGCTTGGCTGTGTTGTAGAATGGAACATGTTGCAAAGGATGGATTCAAAAAAGGAATTTTCAGGTCTTTTCTCGTGCGTGATGAGTATTCAGTACTTGACTTGGAAAAAAATCTGCAGAAATTGTTTGGTTACAAATCTGAAAAGTGCCAGTATTTTGCAAGATATGACCTGCTCAGTTCAGTCTTCAAGCAAGACTATGATGATGCAATGGAACACTCAAAACTAATCCTGGAATTTTCATGGCAAGACCAAACTGCTCCAAACCAGCCACCCCCATCTGCTGCTGATACTTTAATTAAGTTTCAAATTGTACCTTCAGATCCATCATCACCATTATCTGCTATGTACATTGAGTTAATTCAGCTTGAGAATATAATACATGGAGTATCTGAAGCATCGGATGAAGTTTGGGCAGACATGATGCTGCAGAAAAGTACAAAGAAAAGTATCATTGAGCAGCTCTCTGATTTCCTTGAAGCCCTCAAAACAGCCAAGTATGTTGAATCAGATGCCAGTGACAAAAAGGAGGGACCAAGCATGGACAAATCTCCACTTTCAAGTTTTATTTTGGATAATTTCTGCAGGAAAGATCATGACTTCACCGATGAGCTTTGGGAATTTCTTAGAAATGCAATTTCCTTTGATGAGGTTCTACAGAGTTTAGATTATATTTTTGCTGCCATATGTACCCGAGAGATCCAGCCAGTTTTTAATTCAGAGAACAAAACAGACCTAGCTCAGTGGGTTAGGGAATTTTATAGAGCCTCCAATCAGAGTGAAGGTAAAGAAAAGCTCAAAGAGAGGTTTAGTGCTCTCCTTGATAATAGGATCAAAGTTTTTGAACTTGTTGCAAATCTAGGACTTGAGAAATTTACACGTGATTACATCTCCTTTTTTGTGAATGAAGAGCTCGCAACATTTGGCCAGCTAGAAAGTGTTTTCAGATATGGGGGTGGTTTGAAAAAGAGGATGCTTGATGTCTGGAAACTGCATCACATCTTAGAGCTTGTGGCTCTATCAATAGTTTTCCTTCATCTGCCAATTGACTATTTGAGATTGATCCTGAAAACAAGCCTTGACTACTTCAAAGATGTTACAGACCTCAGCATAGCTCCAGTTTTTTCTGTTTCAATCCCAGCAGTGTCACCAGTTGCAAGTCTAGTAATAGATCATTGCACTAAAATGAAGCCAGTTCTCTGGAAATGCTCCTCTAATTTGACTTCTGGAATTAATGGTAAAGGGCTTTTGAAAATGTTCATATCATGTGAGGACAGGGAGGCAAGTTTTGATGTCGACACTACCATGCAGGATGACACAGAAGTTTTCAATTTGCATAAAGTTGTCACTGTGACTGAGAGCTCAGTAAGAGTCTATTAGATTGCTAGACCAGATCTTTTGCTATATTTGAGTGATCTTATGTCCTAAGATATTGCTATTAACAAATTTGTGTTTAGTACCTTTTGGTCTCATTTGGACTCTATTTGCAGTTTTTGTAGTCATTTCAGGCTACAACTAACTTCATGCTACAACTAATTTCATTCTGGCTAGATGATTTTGAGACAACTAATTTCCACTCAAGTTAAGTTATTGTAAATAAGTCTGGGTGGACCCTGGAGCTTGTTAATCTGTGCAAGCTTGTGAATGCTACTTGCTGACACAAAATGCCACACTTCATGTTATTCAGGCACTTTAATCTAAATCTGTATAGGACCATCTATTACATTCAATATTTTCTGCATGGAACATTTTACCTCAGACCTGTGGTCACAGGCACAAAATACTTCAACAAGGCCTGATGGAGCTCATGGCTGCTATAGCATTGTGCTACTCCAAATGAAGTTAGAAAACTGTTTTTATTGCTTTCAAGCTCCAAGGAGTACAATAATTGCAATACCTGTACTTTTACAGCTAATTTTCAGGTCACAACTTGAAAAAATTGATGTGTGCTATAGGTTTTTTGTTTAAAAAATGCTACCTGCTTTAACTTTTTGATCAGCAAGCATTGTGAGTCAGCTGAATATTATTAGTTTTCATCAGTAATTATTATTGTTGCTAGTCATAAAATAATCACGTGTTGCATTCAATTATCATAAATTATCATCACTGGTTATTGTCAAAGTCATTGTTATGAATATCTCAAATGATGTGTCTTAACACAGAAGGACTCTGTTTAAGACTTTGGTGTAAATTTGCGTCAGGAAAAGATAAATTGAGTTCTATGCAGGACCACCAAGAGGGGGCAAGTTGCCTCAGCACCTTAAGGCCCAAGGGGCCCCATAACACCTTTTGTGTCAAGGTCTGGGGGGCCTCATGAAGTAAACCAGCAGTAATTTGCCAAAGTTAATATCTAGAGCCTGGACTTAAAAGAAAATTGAATTTTCTGCTTGTTTCTCTTATAGGGGGCCTCTTTTCTGTTCTACCCCAGGACCTCTGATGTCTTAGAAGATATGAAATAGGTTCTACATTCCTTCCTTCCTTTAGTGAACCAAGTAGCCTAGCGTAGGTTTGTAATCATTATTTCACAATAATTTCTCGCACATTTCATTACTAGTTTTGCTTTGCAACCCAACCACACCCCTCAGGGGGTCACGTGGTCCTTCGTAGCCACGTGTGATGTCATCAATCAATGCAGGCAAGTGGGGCGCATTTCTTGTTTTTCCAAAGCTAATTTGAAGATTATGTCCGCGTTCAGCGGGCATTTAGAATAGCTTCTTTGTTCCTAATATGCTTGAGAAAGATCCCAAATAAACAAAGCATGTCCGTTCTGAAATTGTTGGTTTTCATTTTCCATCATGGAAATAGAGCATACTTTGTTCAATTGGACGAAGGTTTGCTTAAATAGCCTTACATTGTGATAAGCGTAGTGTGTGCTATTTGCTCCGGACATACGGAATTAGGGAAAACAGGGTAGAACTCAGGGAAAACAGGGTTGAAATCAGGGAAAGCAACTTAGCTAATTTGACAGAAACCCTGATATGGTAGCTTCATAATTGCAAGCATGAGTATGGGAAAAGTTTACTTTAAAGGGGAGTGGCTGTAAATTATCTGCTCGAGAGAACAGATAGATTTGGCAAGCACTAAAAAAACTTGCTATTGTTTTTTTCAAAGAAACATGCGCAAATGAATTGAGCTTCTTCCCAAATAGAAGGGTTACAGTCCTATGTCACCCTCTCACGCCTATGACCGCCAGACCCGTAGGTAGCTGGACTGGATTGATGGGGTACAGATGTAGAAGTCAAGTTAGAGGCCGGAGAGTGTTTACATGTTACACATCTGTGTAAATAGAAAACAAGTATATACCAAAATAGTCTTTCCATAAGTAGACCAAAACATTGCCCTCTAGAATGCTAGAAAACGCCATTTTGCAGAATGGACTGTAGCAGATTTCAGCATTGGTCTTCATGATAAGATGGAGAAAAGGAAAAGGATGAACTGATTTTTTTCTATTTATTACTACGTGCATGTACACCGATTATAGAAGCAAAACAATCTCCTACCACTGCATCGAAGAAAGGGCATTTCTATTTTTTTTTATTCAGAATAAAAGCCTACAACGAGTTGCATACAACATTACTTACAAGCCAAACATTACTATACTACAAAGACGATACCCAGAGGAGCAATATCTGACTACTCCGGGGCCATTACATAGAAAACATAAAACCAATCTTAAACTAAAATACAATTAACAGCTAAATACAAACAATAACTAAAGAAAAACGTGTTTCGCAGTTGATGTCGAGCTAGTGAACTCAAAAAGGTAAATGACAATCACCATGCTCCATCATGCAGTGTTCACACCGAGTATCATGCTACGCCGGTGCATTATAAAAATGGGAGGTCTAGTTGGGAGATCTAGGGCGTTTCTTACCTCAGATATCTTGCGTGGTCTCCATTGAATGCACTTAGAAGGAGCAATGCCTTATTCCCTAAATGGAATGGAACAATAATGGATGGAACAATGCCTTATTCCCTAAAAGGAATTGAACAATAAGGGATGGAAGAATGCCTTGTTCCCTATAAGGATGGAACAATCATGGATGGAACAATGCCTTATTCCCTAAAAAGAATGGAACAATAATGGATGGAACAATGCCTTGTTCCCTATAAGGATGGAACAATAATGGATGGAACAATGCCTTATTCCCTAAATGGGTCGCCATCTATAGCAACAGAAATTCTTACAACACTCGCGCCAAGACTGAAAAATGGTTTGAAATTTGTCGCATCGCACAACAAAATCAGGATACCTGCATGCCTCATAGTTGAGTTGTGATGCTCCAAGATTCGAGATTGGGTAGAAATCGACTGAAAAATGATTAAAAAGTACAGTGTAGAGTACTTTTGTATACAACTTTGGTGAACTATTGGGGGAGTAATGTCCCCAGCCCCCAGCGTGTAAGGGGCCTGATGACCACAAGCGTATTAGTTATATTCGACACAGTACTACTCTTCAAGGTATCCGTGAAGTCTAAGATGTTCAAGACTCGCATCAAGATCTTCTGGAATATCGAACTCGTAGCGTATAAACGAACTCACTGTCGTCACCTTTGCAACTTTTCCAACACCAATACCATTGTACTGTTGCAAGTCTACGGCTTTTTTCGCCTTTGAGTTGCTGTTTTTCAACCCCTGTTCAGCTGGTACTGGTTTCTGGTGATTTTTCCAAGCCCCCTTAGCTTCCTCTAACTTCCTTCTGATATCTCTACTATACTTTCGAAGTGGAGAGTTACTGGCTAAGGAGCTCAACTCTGGTGTTATCGACTTTCTCCTTGTATTCATACTCACACTTGGTACTCCTAAAGTCAAAGAAGGCTCCGATTTTGACTCTGGTCCCTCAGAATGCTTTCGTTCCTGGTACCAAGATGATAGGCTCCCCTTTCGCAACAGCGCCAAACTTTTGTTCCATTTACTGCTTGGATTTGACCTAACATGGGCTTGCGCAGCCTGTTCTTCTCTTGTTACATTAGAATCGTCAGAAAACACGAGCCCTGACTTTTTCCTTGTCTTTTCCGTCTTACTGGAAGTTCTTTGTAGTCTTGTTAGTTCATTATGCTGTGGCTCACTTCTACCTGGAACCTCTGCAGGTCGTTTCGTAGTCGTCCTTGCCGGTACAATCGATGCGTTAGCTGCAGTTTCTTTCTTTAATATTCCACGAATGGATAGTCGATATTTGCTGTGATTTCGCTCCCTATGTTTGAAGCCTGCGTCAAACAGATCTTTGGATCGCTTAATTTCTGGTTTATTTGCACTGTTATTTCTACTTCTATGCATATTTGTTTCATCTTTGGTGTCTCTCAGCGCAATTTTAGTCTTGCCTGCTGCCTGCAGATCATTGATGTTATTACTATGTGGATCTGTTGCTGTTTCATAATCTTTATTGCTACTTTCTGGCAAATCCTTAAACCTCACGGTCTTCTTATGACTGCTAGCTTGAGCCATACCTCCTTGTGAATTCAACGCTAAAGAGAATGCATTTCCTTTTGCTTGTCTAGCACTAGACAAATCCTTTTTGTACTTTCTATTGGCATGGCGAAATCTGCCAAACTCTCGCCCCCTAGCCTCAAATTCTTTCCCTGTCTCTAGAAACCAGCGTTTTCGTTGGAGAATTTCTTCTAAGCTAGAGTCGCTGTAGCTGTTCAGTAATTCCTTCATTTTCTTGATATAGTTGGAATATATTTGTGACATTATCCTGTTGTCATTACGCTGGACTTCATCGTGTACATATTTACGCGACGTGCGTTCTCTGATCGCTCTTATGATCGGGTATGTCCTTTCGTGCACTACTTTGTTGCACGAATTGCGTGTTGCAAATCTTGACCAAAACGCATCCATGCTGTCAAGAGAATTACTGTCAACTGAAACTTCAGAGTCGACCGCTAGCGATCCTTCTCGCTTTGTCTTGGTAGGCGCTAATGCTGCCGAGGAGTCTACCTGGATCGGAGGCGCACCAGTGTAAGCCATAATGTTGGACGAAGCTGGCTCAAAGTAAGGAATAGTACTCAAAAATGATCCTAAGAATTTGCTTAAACTATCTTACCCTACTTATCATTGGCAGTTGTGCTAGCTTTTTATCAATTCCTAATGAGGTCGTGCTAGCTTTGTCAGCAAAATGAGATGCAGATACGGCAATACGAAGCTGAACACCTGATATTAAAAGTTCTCTCAGGCAACAGAACGAAAAGTTGAAGGTTGTTCAAGAAATACCACTTTGCACCAACGATGCTGGCAGAAAATTTATGTGCTTCCCAACACTATTTCACATCTTCTTGCTGTTCATGCGAATCAGGTCCATCTCAATTTCAATCATCTCTTAAACATCTTCAACCATTGTTCCCAACGTTATGTCGCGTATTTACTAGATTGTGAAGGACACGTGAATGTACGCATATCGAAATTTGTGGCAAGTTGTACCACCCAAATATTAGAAAAACAATTGGAGCTTACAGAATCCTTCCACTTGATTGTACATCAATGTCTGCAGTGCCATAACATGCTGCCATCCAAAGTCCACTGATGCTTCAAGTAATATAATTTTGAATAGTTCAAGGCATGATCTAGTGAACTTTTCTGAGGTACTGATGAGTTTGGAAACCTTGTGTTCAAGATTCTTGCAACAAAAAATGTACTGCTCGTTGTTCTCTTTCGCCAGTACTTTCAAGCTGCCTAGATATAGCCTTGAGCCAAACATATGCACATAAATAAGATATTATTATTGAAGAATCCGCAAGCCGTAATTCAATGAAATCGAGAGCTGAAAAGCCACAGATGCAAGGAAATGCAAGCAGTTAGACGTACGACTAAATCTTGCACTAGTTGCAAAATTCCTACAATGAACAGCGGATTTATTTGCGGTATAGGTCTTGCTATTAACATTAAATGCCTTCCAAGATATAGTTATTGTCTGGAAAGATAAGCACTTGATGATGTGGTTTATGAATTAAGCTTGTTTTCTCCGCGTTTCAATCTGAAAACACAAATGTCTGGTTTGATATCGTATTGACTGTCTCAATCTCTCTATAGCTAGCACATTTGCTATTTAACAGGTAGAAAACACTAGGCTGGTGTGGAACGCTTCTTTAAATGGCGAAGAGATGAAAAAGGTGGCAATACAGAAAAGGTAAATCTTAAACTAAACTTTTCCTTTATGGGTGGAAGAAGAATAACATTCGTCCAAAATTTAGTGAGCGCTGCGCAGTAGCATTACGTGTACTGTCCATGATGCAATACGGCCACTCATGAAAAGATTGCTGTCGAGGAAGGAGCGCTCGCTGGAAATTTTGCAAAAAGTTAAAAACATTAAAGACAGTCGAGATAAAAGCTAACTGTGCATTGTGATGGACAATTAGTGTATCAGTGGTTGCTGGGCAGTGCCAAAGGAAAACTCTGAACAACGTTTTATGACAACGGTAAGGTCGTTCGGAGGCTGCTTGTTCTAAAATTCTGTTAGGATGTTTTTATTTGCACAATTGTTACGAAATGCTGGGGTTAATTCTCAAAATTCTCTGGTAGTTTTGCATGTTTTTATGCATAGTACAAGTCAAGAATGTAGGGGGATTGTTAGCTGTTCTGTCTAATGGTTTCATTGCCTTGGATTTCCAGATACGTACAAGTGTTCATTACTGGTAGGCAATATCCAAATGGTGATTAGATAAAACTCCTTGCTGTACAATGATAATGTTCTTTATTGCCAGAGGGAAATTCCTCGTTCTTTAAAGTATGTCTTGCATTTGCTGCGTACAGAGAAAGCTATCCCATAGAAAATTGGAAATGAAGGTTTAGGGGAATACCCTTACAAAAGTTTACCCAATCCTGAAAATCGTTGCTAAGGTTAAGAATCGTTTACGTTGTAGAATTTCTGTGCCTTTCATCTGTTTTTTTTTCAATTTTTAGTTTCAGAAAAGCAATATTTTAATATTTTTGTCACACTGATCTTTTCTTGTCATTTGCTAGCAATTTTAAGTTTTGATTTGCATTACCATTTTGGCTCTGGAAATCATTTTTATACTTGCTGTTAAAAGCATTTAGAAAAGCATTCTAAGACCAGATACCCTCTTATTGTATCATTGATTTCATCACTTTTCCCTTTTTTGATAGCTTTATCTAGGAATAGGCAAAGTTAATGATAGAGGAAATATTTAAGTTCTGTGTTGTGCAGTTTTAACCTTAATAAATTCTTTTCCTCCAGCTTTTAATGATGCTTTAGCATAAATGTGTTGTGTTCAAGATTAAATGGGCACTTACGTAGACTTTAAATCCCTTAATCTGATGGTACTAGAATTTGAGCAACACAACATTTGCTATTGTGTAACCAGAGTGGGAACTTTTAAGGTTTAGAGCTTCTTGGATTTGCTACTTCTCCCCATTTTGATGATAGTTCTTACAATGCTCTTGATGTTTACTATTTATTTGAAAGATTTACAGGTAAAGTTCACATCCATTGTATAGAATTAATTTTGCTTAGAAATATCTATTTATTAAAGGTAGCATTTTTACATGGTTAGAGGTAGAATTTGAAATTGTTGTCATTTATTATAGAAGTGATCTTTCTTTTTAACATAAGTGTGTAATGTTTATATTGAATTAACTGCTTTGTTGCAGAATATTGATATTGGTAAATTTCAGGTAGCCTAGTAGTCAAGGCTTCCCTATTACTTAAAGATATTAGAATGTGTTTGTTTCAGCTGTTGATTGAGCAGGCCCAATTTTGCTTCCTTGATGTACCTTTTGAAACGTTTCTGGCATAGAAGCTCAATGAGCTTCTAGTTTGATGCACTTTTAACATTACACCTGAAAAATGCAAAATTTAATAGTTGTTAATGGAAAGTATGATTGTAGTTTTGTTTTGCTTTCCTCAGAGCATTTACTTAAATATTTTAAGGTGCCATCTCTTGAGAAATCAAACTTGAAAGTGAAAAGTATCATTTAATAAAATTTAATATATTCTTGAGTAAGAGTCTTGAAGCTGGATCTTTGATACTTTATTCAGCTCTGCCTTTACATTCTAAAGTTCAAAAATTGACAAATTATAATTACAAATGAAGATGGTAGGCAAGCCATCCAGTTTTTGAAGCTATGTTAGGGAGAGTTGAATAAATGTAATATTTTGCTGTGTTTTGCTGTTGTGTTCAAAATGTGTTTTAGATGTTGTAAATCATAGATGTTATTATTCAAAGTTTTGATATACATATTCTTACGCTCGCAAATTATATCTTTAGTGTATATGGAAATAGTTTGATAAGTAAAGGAAAGAATGTAGGAAAGAAAGTGAGTGTCAAAAGAAACAGCATCTAGAGCAGAAAAAAGTTTAAACAAAGAAAATGCAAGGAGTGAAGTGCTGTATGAATATAATAGTATGAATGTACTCAGAAAATCAAAATTTATTTTCAATGATTGTATTTATGTTCTGTTGTAAAATGGTAATATTTACAATGGACTGTTATTAGCATATCTTTTGATATGCATGAAAAGATGCTGCCCTTGAAAGATCGCAGGGAGTCTACTGCGTGATCTTGAAGGAAAGTGGCATCACAAATTTCACTGGAGTTTGTTGCAGTATATGCCAAAGGAAGCTTTCAACCAATGCTAGAAGCTGAAGAGATCATTGTGGTGAAGCCGACATAAAAGACTGATTTTATTAACTATTGCAGATAACCAAAAGAGAGAAAGTCTATTGATGAAGTGCACAATTTCATGGAAATACTAAAGCATACCTTCCAAAGTCTTGCCCTCATTTCAAAGTCTCTTTCTCTCTTTTTTAACAATACTTTCTCAAAGAAGGTCTGATAAGCACAGAATTAGTGAGTGATTTTCCTGACTGAAAGAAAAGATGGAAATTTGATGCAAGTGATTCAAGAGTCTTGTGTTCAACTTGTTCCAGTTCTTTTTTCCCACTTGAAGGAAAAATGGCTGCTCAAGGAGATGATTGCTACTTTTACTACTATTCAACATGTGCCAAGGTTTGTTATCATTGCCTTCTTACATAAAAGCAAGCCCACCAAAGCAATAGGCATGATTCTTGTTGTCATTTGCAGTGCTTTTAACTTGCCACATTATTGACCTGTCTTCTTTTTTTCTTTTCCACCATGGTAAATGATTCTACTGTAACTGTTTTCATCAAATCTGCAACCTGTAAATCTGCAGCATCAAAAATCTGTTAGAAATTTTTATTTGTAATATGATAGATGATGCTATTATTCCTGACAATGTTGTGGTAGTGGAATGTTGTGGTAGTGGAATGTTGTGGTGTGTACATTCATTCTTTAGAGACAAATAGTAGCATATTTGCTTTTTATAGAGCAAGCTATCCCCAAACATTCAGCTGCCTCCTATAAGGCACCAATAGTTGTGTTCCTATGGCACTATTCCCCACAACCCCCAAATATTGATTGAAGATTTGTAGGCAATGTACAATCCTTTTCCATTTTTCAGGGTGATGCATGCATTTTTAGACACCAGCCTGCTGCTCTTGGCAATGAAGTTACTTGCCTTTTATGGCTTGAAGGAAGATGTAACAGGGATAAGTGCAAATATCGTCATATGAACATTGATGTAGGTTCAAAAGTTGATTAGTAAAATAGCTAAACTCATAAAATATTTTGTAGCTAAACAACTAGAAGTTAAGGCCCATGCCATGGAACTTCAAACTCCCTTACCCAAATTAAGATGTTCTACACAAGTCATAAGACATTAGCTTGTGTTTGATGACTTTCTGAGATTTGCTAAGACTGGAAAATTAATGCAGCTACATTTGTTTTTGAAAACCAAAAGCCACATTTTTGTATAATTTTAATGTTTAGCACAAGCTTATTCCAGCTATTTTTGTTTTACAGAAAAATCGCCAGGCAATAGCATGCTATTGGGAGAGCCAGCCAAATGGTTGTCTGCGGGTGAATTGTCCATTTTTTCACTCGAAGCCAAGACCATTTGGGATGACACCTGCAATATCACTATCATCAGCTGTTGCAACAAATCTAGACCCAGCCACATTATTGCACAATAGAGTGACAGCAGTACCTAGTCTAAACAGCAGCATAGCCACACAGGTACCTAGTTGTTTTAAAAGTTAGATTTATTTCATGTTGGCGAGAGAAGGGACCCATGCTTTTCTTTAAATTGCTAATATTAGGGTTTTCTGCAAGTCATTTTAACATATAGCATGTTTAGCTCTACCTCTTTATCTATCCATCCATCTATCTATTTATCTATCTATCTATGTATCTATCTATCTATCTATCTATCTATCTATCTATCTTTCGATCCACCTATCTATCTATCTATCTATCTATCGATCCACCCATCGATCCACCTATCTATCCATCTATATATATATATATATATATATATATATATATATATATCTATCTATCTATCTATCTATCTATCTATCCACCCATCCATCTATCCATCTATCTACATTTTTTGTAAGGAACCACTTTATTTATAAGGAGCCTATATGTAGAAGGTAGAGATGTTTAAAGGGCTTTCACTACTAATCAAAAAGTCCCTAAATAACTTTCAATATGAAAAATTATTCTATGTACCAACAATAAAGTATTAGGAAGCTGGTTCCACTCATTTGTAGCCAAAATTCACGTACATTGCTTGCTGTGCTTTTGCCAAATGTTTCATAGAGTATTATCTGTCTATGCTGTCTCCATCTATAGTTCTATGCAATGAATATTAAAGAAATATGAGGGAACTTTTTCTTCTACAATTTGATCATTAGAGATCCAAGAATAAGGACATTTTGGAACTAGGCGATTGGCTAAGTTCCTTTTTTTATCTCTCCCTGCATCGCACTTTCTCCTTCTCTTTTAATTAACTTCTTTGTTGATCTTCAGCATGAAGTCACCAACCATGCAAGTGTGCCAACATCGCAAACACATCTCCAACATGTTCTTAATGTACCAGTCACTGGCCAGATTCCAACCACAATTGCTGCAAATTTATATCCAGCTACAGGTAGTGATCTCTTTTGAATTTTAAGCCTATCATTTATCTAGTAGGAGCCTATGTTTATCTAAGATCAAACCTATTTGTATGCCATAATCACCACATTTTGACCAATCCCATGCAAGATCCTGTGTGTAAGTGTATGAAGTTTTCCCTTGATCATTTTTTTGTCCTTTTTCTCTCCCCTTCTCCTTTACCTGATCCTGAGAGTGTACAAACTTTTCTGACACTCCCCTTTATGTAATGACCACAGGATAGCTAATTATTAACTTACTCCCTGTGGTATGATTTGTTGTTCTCTTTGTACATTATTATGGGTAAAGATAAAAAACCTATTTCATAACTCTCATTGACATCCAGCTCTGAAATCCTTTTCACTGTGTTTTGTTATGTTAAAAAATTTGCCAGTTTTGTAGCAAACAAACTTCAGGAAGATTAGTGAAATGATCTTCCTTTGCATAATAGTGTAATTTTTACCACAGGGAATATTCCTCACATTCTATACCCTTTATATTACAACATTGTTCATTATATGAGATCTCCTATCATAGTTCTAGGAGTCATGGTATCTTGGGTCTAGAAAGGGAATCCCAATACCCTATTGTTGAAAAATCTTTATAGGTTCCTTAATATTTTGTATTTATTATTTTTCTGGGTCTTGTTGTAAATATATATAGTTTTACAATATTTGAAGTTACTGTATTTTTTGCAGACTCATCATTCCAAGAGCATGTAAGGATGTTTAAGGAGATGATTAAGGGGAAAACAAGTGGTATGAACTTCTCTTTTCTTCACCGGTCTATTTTCTTTCTCCTATTGTTTTTCATGACAGTATTTATCAGCTTATTCATCCTGTTTTATTTTCATCCTATATTTTTCCTTCATTTCTTCTATCTACTTTCGCATGCTATCTTTTTTCTTTTGGTGTTTTTATTCTCTTACTCCTAATTTCTCTCCTCTCAATTCTCACCTTTCAATCAGCCTTACCTCTTGTGAGCTTCTCTTGTTACTCTAGCTGAGGGGCTCACAACTGACAGTTCATGCGCCACTAGTGGCCCATTTCATGACACAGATTGTTGTACAGCAGAAACAAAGCAAAGGAAGAAAAAAACAGAATATTTGGGGAATATGAAAAATCATTGTCAGACCCCTACCTTTTAGTAATGAAAAGCTGCTAACACATGTATTATGCACTAGTTTATTTGTAAGATCTATTAGATGGAGGCAGGCCGGTAGGTAGGTATATGTATTGACTGTGGTGCATCTTACCTGTTGAAATTTTGAAAGTGGTGTGCTAAAATGTTTACTTGTGGATGCCTCCTCTAGCGTTCACATCAATGATTTTTCTTCTCTTTTTCACCACTCACTATCTATCTTAATTTATCTCTCATACAGTGTTGTTATTGACATCGCCATAGTTTTTTATATCCCGGCTGTATGTAAGATCTTTCCTTGGTAGGTTCTCCTAAAAGAGACTTGAAGAAGAGGAGATTAAAAAAGGATGATTCTGCAGGTTTGTTCTGGATTGAATTTGAAATTTAGTTTATGTGTGCATACCCATTTGCCAAAAGAAGACACTAGCTAAAAGTTGATGCAATGTGGCTGCTCTGTGGTTTATCTTTTTTAGCCATAGCTCTAGAATTTGGTTGACTGATTTTGAATTTTATAATACCTCTGGGGTTACCATAAATCAGGGCGTTAACTAGGATTAGGTCGCATTGGCCAGTCATACCATTTTGGGAAATTCACGGAAACTTACGTGAGACGCGCGACCTCCTAGCGCTCCTTGCTTGGATTATTGCGATAAGGCAGCGTTGTTGAAACGTGAGTGGAAAAGAATTCGCCACACGTGTGTTTACCTTTAATTTGTTTTCATTTTGGGAAATTTGAGGAATTAGTGAATTGGGAAGTAGCCGGTTACCGGCTACTGAGAACGCTAGTTAACACCCTGTAAATGAAAGTGTCTAGTACGTTGCCACCACAGGCTAAATTGATATGTACGAACCAATTTTCCATTTTTACTCCTTGGTCCACACTGTTGTTTCACAGTGGGCTGAAGGGCAGATATTTCAAAAAATTTATGTTCCTATTTATAGCTTAATTTTATGAAAAAAATAAAAATTACAAAATTTCTGACTCAACAAAGAAACATTTATTTCAATATATTTGATAAATCAAAAGTTATGAATATTTGAAGTTGACTGTTTTTGACTAAATAGTGGGTTTGAATTTATGCCACACGAACAGAGATTTATAATATATGTTCATCTTAACTGGAAGTTTAATTATCTTGTATAACTTTTAAGTACCTTAAAAGTCAGTTTTTGTAATAAGTAAAAGAGCAAAGTTTAATCAAACAAACAGCTTTACCAAAGTGGAAATACTGTTTCCAAAATTCTTGAACTTTGGTTAAGATTAACAATTCAAAATTCATCAGAAAATTGGCGCCCTTTATGTCCTTTTTATGCTATTAGTGGTGCTCTGACTGAAGACGATCACTTTCTTGAGAATTTAATTATTGCACAAATGCATTTATTCTAACGCTTTGTGTGCCTTGACCATTTAATGAAACAGCATAAAATCTTAAGCATAAGCATAGTCAGCTAAATCTCAATTCAACAATTTATATTACAGCAAATGAATCTATAGAAAGGTCTATCATTAATACAAAGCATGTGCCATTATAAGACACAAAGCAAGGATGTCTCAGAAGCTTTCAATGGTGCTTTAATTAACCTTTTTTGTCCCAGTAAATTTTGTGGACAAGCGACGTAATCTTTACCACTAGCGTTATATTTCATTGAAAATTTGTTTACCAAATTTGATTAGAATAAAACTAAAAGAGCTTACGTAATAAAAAACTAAAAATGTATTAATAACCTGTTTTTTGCGAGTTCAATACATGATAGAATTTAGGTTTTAAATAAAACATATCAGTATTTTGTGCTTTGCGCTGCGGGGCCGTTTTCAAAAATAATCCATTTTGTTCGTTTGTGCATTAATGACGAAAGATAAATGCTGGAAGATACATTTGTCATATAGGGTTTGATTAAGCTATCAAAATGAGTGGTCAACCACCATCAGAGCTTGATGTTTGTCATAAATATGCCATAATTTCTTCGCATTCACCTTCTCAGCCCACTGTGTATTCATTGTGAAAGCACCGTACCTATAAGAGTAGCGATGGAGCTCAGAATCTTCAAAGTGTAGATGCTGTATAAGACTCAAAGTCAAAGTCCTTTCCGCGCCAATGGTGCATAGGGCGACGCCTATCTCCGTTTCTATAGCCCTAGGCCGCGCGTCTGCGAATGTAGTGAGGGCTACAGCGGGGGACTGGCCCACTGGTAGCTCCGCGTGTTTAACTTCCCCACTCCTTTCTCATTTATCGAGCACCAGACGAGAAGGCAATGAGTACCATTTTTAAAGTCTTTGGTATGACTCGGCCGGGGCTCGAACCCACGACCTTCCGATTGTGAGGCAGACGCTCTAACCACTGGGCCATCACACAAGACTACTGCAGTTAAATTATAAGGTTTTCATGAAACTCCTGCTTTCTACAATGTAATTTATTAATACACTCATGGAATGATTTTGTAGTTTGATCATTTTCTGCCCTACAAGGTGATTCAAGCGATTCAGAATTTGACGAGATTTTAGCATCACAAGCAAAGCAGAAGAAAGAGAAATCTTATCAGGCTTTTAAGAAGGAGAGAAGAGACAGGAAAGGTATAAAATTTTGCTAATATAGGTTCATCATCAATATTTATTGTCATTATTGATGACTACAAACTAGATCAAAACCATTGCATGTTTGTGAAATACTTAATTTGCTAATGCGAGTTTTCTGTTGCATTGTTGTAAACTACCATTTAGGATGCATTTTCAAGAAAACTGTTTCATGAGCACAGTTTTTGACTAAACTAAGTATAATTCATCGTTGTACTACTTTTATTTAGGACCAAAATTTGTGTCAGTTAAAAGCATTTTCTATTCCTCACAATGTTAGTGATAGCAGCATAGTAGACACATTTTTATTGGTTGTTGATAGGATCCCCACTTGGGGAATCTCCTGCGTTTTGTTCACATTGCTAGTAGTTGCAGCTCAATTAGTAACTGTAATAGATCTGCAATGTCTTCCAACTTGAAGTTTGAATGCATGAAAATGTTATATAACTGTTTCTATGCATTGCGCATTGTTTTATATGCATTTTGATGTTTTGAAATATTCTGCTAATTATCAATTTTCTTAGGATTAGTTTCATTTCTTTGTTAAAGTAGGCAAGCAGTATTCATTGGAGAATAGATACAAAAGCAAAGAAGACGAGGAGAGAAGGAGCAGGCAAGAAAAGACAAGATACGATCCAGAAGAGAGGAGAAAATACAGAGAAATGAAGGCAAGGCGAAAAGAGGAAAAGGAAAGACAAAGAAAACAGAGGGAGAAGAAGAAGAAGGAGAAGAAAGTAAAGAAGGAGAAAGAAAAAGATGATTTACTTGGTATTTTGTGTTTCTGTCTTTGCTTATCTGTTATCTTTATTGTGTCTTGCATTTTTGAACACTTTTCCCTGTGTGCAGAGGCTTCATGAAGTATTGAAGCAGGGGGGGTGCAGATATTAGGGGGGTATCATTATTGAATGTAGGCATCAGAGACTAGAAGGGAAGATACATAGAAAAGGGGAAAGGAAGGCCAATAATTACATGGGTAGACAACATCAAGAATTATGGCGCATGTGTGAGAGCTGCAGAGACAAGACAAGAATGTAGGTCCATAACAGCCAACCTGCTGGGAGCAGGCGGCGGAAAATGATGATAATGATGATGATGATGATTGATGATGATGATGATGATGATGATGATGATGATGATTGATGATGATGATGATTGATGATGATGATGATGATGATTGATGATGATGATGATGATGATTGATGATGATGA